>RJWH01003585.1:0-73965 GCA_004363575.1 Solenodon paradoxus
GGGGGGATGGGTGGGTGGGTGGATGGAGGGATGGAGGGATGGGTGGATAGAGGGATGGAGGGATGCAGGGATGGATGGGTGGGTGGATACTGAAGCTGTATGCAGGCAGAGCGTGTCATGCTGCCCCACCCGCCCGTCCCAGGAACTCTGAAGGATATGATGGTGTCAAGAAACAGCACACCCAGGCTGCCCACAAGCCAGGGTAGGTGGTGTATCAGGTAGCTGCCCTCGTTCTGACCCTCCTCAGGGTTTTTAAGCAGCACACTCAGCCCATACAGCGTGTTTCCCAGCATCACCAATGCAAACAGCGAGTAGGAGATGCCCTGGGTTGATTTTCGCAGGAACTGAAAATGAAGGGTGGGGTCAGAGAGCTCAAATGGGGCCCTGCTACTCTGGGTTGTGACTGTCACCTGTCTGTTTGCCCTGTCATACTGTGCATGGCTTGCAGACCAGACCCCCCAGGACCTGTCTCATCCCCTCTCCTGGCCCGGCCCGGGTCGTCAGGAGGCCATGGCTGCACCACCGCTGGCCCCAGGCCTGCTCTCTAGCCCTCTCTCTCGCTGCCAGCATGCCTCTCCGTCTCCTCCCAGGCCTCCCGGCTCAGCCCCAGCTCCCATCTGACCTCACCCTTCCCTGAGACAAACACGGGTCACATGCGTCCTTTGATGACAGCTGCCATCAGGCCCATTTTCCAGAGGCAGAAACTGAGGCTTGCAGAACTAGATGAAGTTGCCCACGTCAGCAGTGAGCGTGAACGCAGAGCGGCCAGACCGTCTTCCCTTCCCCGTCCCCACAGCCCTGCTCACGTTGGTGCGGATCTGAGGCAGTCGGGACAGCAGGTATAGCACACTGGACACGGAGCCGATGACAAAGCCGATGATCTCCTGCCGGGTGAAGGGCTGAGGGGAGGAGGGTGTCAGTGCCCACAGGGCCAGAGAGACAGGGCTCCTTCCTGGGGCACCCCCTGCCTGGGGACGAGCCAGGCCCTGGCCACTCTGCCGCCATGCTTCCACGGCTTACCTTAGAGCCAGGCTCCACGGCCAGGAGCGTGCGCCCCCGGAAGACCTCCCTCGGGGCAGCCACGGGGCCCGCGCTGCTCAGCTGTGGGGAGACGCACGCCAGCCCCGACATCAGCAGGAGCACGGCATTGATGGGGGCAGACACTGGTCAGGAGGCAGGAGGGAAACCCGGGTCAGCTACCTCAGTGGCAGCAGGCAGACTGGGGCTTGAGTCCTGGCCTTGCCCCTCTGGCTGTGGGGCCTCGGGTAAGCGACCTCAGCTCCGAGCAACTTCCTCCTCTTAACAGCGGTACCTTTCTCCCGGGGGTATAAAGATAAAAGGATGAGGGCAGTGAGGTCAGAAAGGTTGGTGTGTTCTGGTGGTGGAGGAGCAGTTGGGCCCGCCACCTCCAGTGGGCGCAGTCCACACACATCCCAAGGACCCAGGTTTGTGTCCTGGGGCCAGAACAACCAAGATGAAAACCTCAACAAAAATAAATAAAATGCTTCTTCCTTCTCTCTCCTCCTGCCTGTCTCTGCTTGCCTTCAATCCTGCCTCCAACTTTCCTTTAAAAACAAAACATTCAGGCACCCCTGGTGGAGTAGCATTTGGAAACAGTCCACATACATCCCAAGGCCCTGGGCTCATGCTTCAGGGCCAGTGGGAGCTGCCAGGATAGACAAATAAGTCAAATAAAGTACTTCTTCATCCTTAAAAAATAAATCCGAACAGGCCAGTGAGACGACCCCACCCCCTTGCCCCTGCAAGTGCCCTGGCCATTCTCATACAGCCCTGGATCTGACCTTGGCTATCCCCCCATACCCCCCTCCAGTCCTCAAGGGCAGGTGTGCCTGGCCCAGCTGCAGGCCCAGCTGCAGGCCCAGCTGCAGGCCCAGCTGCAGGCCCAGCTGCAGGCCCAGCTGCAGGCCCAGCTGCAGGCCCAGCTGCAGGCCCAGCTGCAGGCCCAGCTCCAGGCCCAGCTCCAGGCCCAGCTCCAAGGCCTGCTCTAGTCTTAGCTGCAGGCCCAGCTGCAGGCCCAGCTGCAGGCCCAGCTCCAGGCCCAGCTCCAGGCCCAGCTCCAAGGCCTGCTCTAGTCTTAGCTGCAGGCCCAGCTGCAGGCCCAGGGTGGGGCTCAGAGAAGGTGCTGAAGCCTGCTTGCTGGATGAGAACACAGGGAAGGGAATCTCAGTGGCCCTGTGGGAGGAGCTCACTGCCCTATCTCTATAGATCCCTTACCTCGACCTCTTTCAGATAAGAAAGCCTCCTGAGGTTTGGGTTATCTCCCAGCAATGGGAAACCTGCTTCCTCCCAAGCTCCCCCACCCCAGAGCCCCTGACAGGGCGCCATACTCACACAGAGAGGGCTGCTTCTTAAACTTATAATGGAAATACAGGGAGAGCATCAGCAGGTCCGCCAAGACGTAATAGATGGCCGTGTAGGTCTGCAAGAGAAGCAAGGAGCCAGGCACTAGTTCCAGTCCTGGGGTCCAGGGCCCTGCCATGTCCCAGCTGGGCGGCCCTGAGAAAGTCACTACACTTCTCTGAGCCTGTTCTTCATCTGGGATGGAGGGACTCAAGGTCCTACCTGGCAGGGATAGAGATCAGGTAGGCAGGGCCCCCGCAAAGTACCACCCAGGGCTGGCGCTCCTGAGCTACTGGTCTGGGCAAAATCGGATTTGGCTAAGAGGTTAGGTGGTGGTGCGCCCTGGTGGCCGATGGGAAAGCCCACTGGACATAGTCCACACACAGCCCAAGGACTTGGGTTTGTGACCCAGGGGCGGGGCAGGGGTGGAGGGGGACCACCAAGAAGTACAACTAAACAAAAATCATTAAAGCTTCTTCCTCCTCTCTGCCTGCCTGCCTACTTGCTTGCATTCCTGCCTGCACCTTCCCTTATAAAAGATCGGTAAAGTGGTTTGTCCTGACAGAGCAGTTCCGACCTCAAGGTCCTGCTGAAAGAACATGGTTTCTGGGATTCCCAGCTCCGTCAGCCACTGGAGAAGGAAGGAACCATTCCCTCTTCAGGACCACCACCCTGAAAGCTAGGTCAGGACCACAGCACCTTGGTGGGGGAAGCCCCCAGCGACCCTCTGGTTAAGGGGCTCATTTTGCAGATGGAGAAACCGAGGCCCAGAGAAGGGGAGTGACCGGCTGCCCCAATGCACGGGACGGCGGACGGCTCTTCCACAGGGGTCCTGGAAGGATGCTCAGAGTTCTGGGACCCGGCCTCTCCTGCTGGCTACCCCTGGCCTCTGCCATGGCTGTCCATGCAGCCCACCCTGCCCGTGGACCCGCCCACCTGCAGGGGCAGCTGGTCAGCGAGGAAGGAGCCAATGAGGTTGCAGGAGTCTCCGCCGATCCAGCCCAGGAGGAACCACAGGGACAGGGCCTGGTCCATGTTGCCGGTCTTGCAGGCCTTGATGTACTGGCTGTGGCAGAGTGGGAGAAGCGTGCTCAGGGGCCGAAAGCCACGACAGGGCCTTGGTGGGTCAACAGCAGAACTGGGCGCGCCCTGGTAGAGCAGCGGTTGGGTCAGTCGCCTCCGAAGAAGTGCAGGCCACATACCCCTAGGTTCGGGTCCCGGGTCCAGGGGAAACAGCCAGTGTGAACACTAAATAAAAATAAAATCAAGTGCTTCTTCCTCCTCTCTTCCTGCCTGTCTGCCTGCTCGCCTTCACTCCTGCCTGCGCCTTTCCTTTAAATAATAAATGAATGAAGAAACAAATAAATAAATAAATGACAACCACTGACAAGGAAACCACAGAGTAAAGGGAGGGACGGTGAATACATCCAGTGGAGTCGGCTGCGAGCCTGTCCTTCCTGAAGGCCGGCGCCCGAAGTCGTCCTTAGCCGTTGAGGGACCGTTAGGGGGACCCCCTTCCCACCCGGGGGCTCCGTGGGGCATGCGCATCTCCAGAGAGACGCCTGGAGTTGCTCAGCTTCTCCTTCACAGCACCCTGGGGTCTCCCTGTAGGACCTGTGTTTTTACAGGGTCCTGGACTTTTGTGTCAGACCCTGAGAACCAAGGCCCCCGAATTCTTTTTTCCACAGGGGCGTGGGGTTCAGAGCAGGTTGGTGGCTCTGACAATACGCCCAAGGCCTGGGCACGTCCCTCTCTCCAGGAGGGCTGGTGAGGGGCTGGCCAACTGCAGCCTTTGAGGGTCACAAGTCCACGGCAACAGAAGTGTGGTTCTTGGTAACCTGGGTGCTTTCCCGAAGCTCACGGGCGCTGTGACCCCCGCTCTGGACACGCCAGGGTCCCAGCATGAGCCCAGTGCTGACAGCAGTGTTCCAAGCCCTGCACGTGTGGGCACAGCTTCAGCCCCGAAAGCCTCCTTGAGGCCTCACGGAGGACTGACGATGTCACTCGAGTGCAGAGGCCGGAGCTGACCTTCACACCCAGGCCTGAGTCTCCAGTCTCACTCTTGACCACCACACGGCTGCCATTTAGTGAGATTTCTTTTTAATTGTGTGTGCATTGAAATTAGGTACCTACATGGCACCTCATCCCACAAGTCAGAGATAAGAGCTGGGTCTCGGCCCTGGTTCGTCCACAGCCGTCCCTCAGTCTCCCACCCAGCCCCTTCTCTGGATCGCCTACCCAACCGTGTTCCCTTCAGATCTGTCCCCCCCTCAGTTATCTTTCTAAAACTTCCATCTTGCCAGCATCTTTCTGAGCCTCCACGGCTCTTCAAGAAGGCCCCTAACTGCCCCCAGGCCCCCTAACAAGGCCCCCCAGGTCCTACTGTCCCTCAGCCCTCCTCCACCAGCACTGCTGTCCCTCCTCCCAGCTCTCGCCCACCCTCCTCTTCAAGCTCGGGAACTATCAGTTCCCCTTAGTGCCTCCTCCTCCTTCCAGGACCCAAATTTCCTAAGGGCTGGGACACTGACCAGCACAGGCCCGGTCCAGAGAAGGCTCTTCAATAATGTGTGTCCTGTGGCCCAGAGTAAAGCTCCTTCTAGGGCACTGTGACTTGTCTCCATAAAATGTCACACCCAGGAAAGGCGAGAACCACAGGAGGAGCAGGAAAGTGGGGGCCCTTCCTGCCATCGCCTGGGGCTCTCTCCCAAGCCTGTGAGTGCTGGATAATCAGCCAGGCCCTGGCAGGGCCAGTCATGCACAAAGGGGACGTCTCAGTCAGGTCCCCGGAAGACTCTGGGGACTGTCCTGCTCCCTCGTCCTTCCTCCCAGTTACCCACCCTTGCTGGGTCTACAGGCCTCTCCAAGCTCCCGACATCACTGCTTGCTGGACAGCTGACACACCCTCCACGGTGGCCTCCCTGCCGCCAGGCTCTCTCCTTGTCCCTGCAGTCCTGTTTCCTGTGACCCCCAGGTTATCGTTTTTTTCTTTTTTAAAGGACAGGTGCAGGCAGGGATGAAGGTGAGCAGGCAGGCAGGCAGGCAGAGAGAGGAGGAAGAAGCATTCTATTCAGTTGTTCATCCTGGTTGCTCTCCCTGGCCCTGGGATAAGAAACAGGATCCTGGGGATGTATGTGGACTGTGCTAGCCACAAGGCAGCGGCCAAACTACTACTCCACCAGGGTGCACCCAGATTAGCTTTTAAAGTCGCAGCATGGTAGGCCGTGGTGGCTCAGGTGTTCAGCCGTGCCTGAGGCGCAGTCCACATGCAGCCCGAAGACCTGGGTTCACAGCCCGGGTCTGGAGGAAACAACTAGATAAATAACATGCTTCTTCCTCCTCACTCTTCCTGCCTGCCTGCTGCCTGACTCTTTTAAAAAGACAAGAAATGTAAGAGTGTCAGAACGGAAGCTCTGCAAAGGCAAGGACGGGTACCTGTTTTGCCGACGTGTGTCACACCTACTATGGTACCTGCAGCAAGTCAGTAAAACCCTCAGGGGCCTGCTAGCACCAAGCAACAGGGGACGGAAGGGCTGTCACTGCAGCACACAGGTCCAGAGACAACCGAGTATTGCGTGCAAAGGAATGAGGTTGTGTCACCTGGCTTGGCCCATTCCCTTAAAATGGTTAAACCCAAGTTCACCTGTAGCTCAGCTGTGCTTCTTTTTAGGAATTACCAAACCTTATAATGGGTCTGTTTGACAGAAGACAACGTAACTTAGTCACAGGTGAGAAAACAGTGGTGGCTGACCTGCCTCAGCCCTGAATGCACAGAACTATGGGGACCTGCTGACAAATGGGAGGGGAAGGTAATGCAGGGGTTGAGAAAAGGGACATATTAATCCGCCCCCGACCCCCACCTTGGTGCCATGACAGCTCCCATCCAGACGAAATCAGGACCAAAGGTAGGTGTGCTCCCTGCTTCTGGAACATTCCACTCCTCTTCCAGAAGTCTGCACACATGAGACCCAAATCCTGCCTCCTCTCTCCCCTTTCTTTGCAAAATCCATACAGCCCTTCACCCGTGTGCCCAGAGTGGGGACGGCCTTTAGAGCACAAGCTCCCTTTCCCCTCTTCGGTGAAAGAATACATTTATTTTTGTTGATTTCCACTGTGCCCCAAGATCTTCGTTAAACAGATGGGAGAAAGACTTAAACAAAACTGGTAAGCGCTAGACCCCCACCTCATACCATATACAAAATATAACTCAAGCTGGATCAAAGATCTAAATGTAAGAACTGAACTGTGACACTGTAATTTATAAGAAACATATATTTGGGTGCGCCCTGATGGAGTGGTGGTTAAGCCAATCATCTCTGAAGGAGTGCAGGCCACATATCCCTGGGTTCTCCTTCTGGGTCCAGGGGAAAACGACGAGCGTGAACAACTAAATCTAAATAAAAAATAAATGCTGCTTCCTCCTCTCTCTTCCTGCCTGCCTACTCGCCTTCATTCCAGCCAGCACCTTTCCTTCAAAGCAGGTGATTAGATGAGGTGTCTTCTGTTATGCTAATGAAGCAGCTTTTGCAGTGATTGAAATAATCACGCCCATGTAATGAAGGCCCCATAAAAGTCCTGAAGGACTGGGCTGGTGAAGCCCTGGCAGTGAGGGCAGCTGGAGCCACACTCTCTCTTCCATCTGTCTGTTCCTGAGTGGTATCCTGTTACAATAAGCTGGTAACATAGTAAGTAAACTGTTTCCCTGAGCTCTAACTGAGCCATTAACTGAACCACAGCAGGTGTCACTGGAACCTCCAGTCTACACTCAGTCTAGCGCTGGTGGATAGTAAAACAAGTGACACCCTGGATTTGTGAGCCGCATCTAAGGTGGGGCTGGGGCATCAAAGGGACCGAGCCCTTCCTCTGTGGGGCAATCAGGTCTCCTGACAAGACGGGGATTGCCTAACTGTGAGTGAAAACGGTCCACACTAAAACTGGCTTTGGAATTGGGTAAATCTACAAAACACGTCAAAGAAAAGTGAGAGTAAATCTTGGTTACTATTTCTTGGATATGCTACCCAAAGCATAAGCCACAGAAGAAAAAAAATAGATTGTACCTCATAAGAATTGAGAATTTTTGTGCCTCAAAGGACACCATCAAGAAAATGAAAAGACAACCAAGAAAATGTTAATAAGTCATATATCAGATGAAGTTGAATATATACCGATGCTTCCAAATTAACAATAAAACAAACAAGCCTATTCAAAAATGGGCCGAGTATCTGTACAGACCTTTTTCTTAAGAGCTACAGTTGGCTAATAACACAAAGAGCTATTTCACTACCACCAGGGAAATGCAAATCGAAACTACAATGAACCAGAACGCCATCCCCACCAGGGTGACATCCCCACCAGGGTGACTTCATCAAAAAGACAGAAAACAGCAAACGCCGCTGAGGACTTGGAGAAATTGGAACCCCACACACGGCTGGGAATATAAAATGGTGTAACTGCTTTGGAAAACAGTCTGGCAGCTAAAGATTAAAAGCGTTACCATATGACCCAGTCATTCCAGTCCTAGGTATACACCCAAGAAATAAAAACATGTGTCCCCTACATAGAAAATTATTTTAATGTGCTGAATAATTTCTACAATAAAAAATAAATTAAAAAAGCATGTCCGTATAAAATCTTCCATGTGAATGTACACAGCAGCCTTAATCCTGATAATCAAAAAGTAGAAATAACCCAAATGTCCATCGATGGATGAATGAATTTAAAAAAGTGGCATATTCATACAACAGAATATTGTTCAGCCATTAATTGGAATGAAGCACTGATATCGGCCTCACGCCAACAACAAGAATCAACCCTGAAGACAGTATGTTGAGAGGAGGAAGCCAATCACAACAGACCACACACCCACACACTGTACGATCCCATGTATGGAAAATGCCCAGCGCACACACACCCAGAGACAGAAAGGAGACTGGTAACGAGCCGCCAGGAGCTGGGAGCGTTGGGGAAAACAGGGCACACCCATTCCTTTTTCAGGTAATGAAAATGCTCTGAAACCGCGGCACTGATCACACAACTGCCACGACACTAAAACCACTGTACTGCACGTTTCAACGGCCTAACTGTGTAACGTGCGAACTCTGCCTCATTAAAGCTATGCTTTAAAAACAACAAAACACAAAAAAACAAGTCTCTGATTAAAACTTTATCTTGCTTCCTCAGGATACAGAGAAAAATTCCCAGCAGCAGAAAATGACCCTCGATGACCAGGGTACCCCCTCTCCCTGGCCTCTGACCAGCCACACGCTCAGCCCAGCCTTGGGAGTGGGCCCTGAGCGTCACACTGTATCCTCACCCCCTCGCCTGCCGTCCCCATGGCAACCCCACAAGGTCGGGAAGGCTATTCCCACCGTTCCGATGAGGAGACGGAGGCACCGAACAGCAAAGTGAGTTCCCCAGGTCACGGCTGCGTGTAGACCTCGCCTCCGAACCCAGAAGCCGTGCTGCTCCACAGACACACCGGGGCCCGCTGCTGTGCAGCAGGGCTTGTCCACCAGCAGACGGTCACAGGACAGAGGCCCTGTTGGTAGGGCAGCCCTCCCACCCCGCCACCTCCTCTTTTACTTGCCTCGCAACCTACTAGAGCAGGTGACTTAACATTCCGGGCCCCTGTTCCCTCCTAGAGCCGGGGCGTGGCTGCCCCAAGTTCACAGAATGGCACGAGACAAACACACGGAGCACTGAGGAATGAGCCGGGTACACAGACAGCAGCAGGCATCATGGCTAGTACTGCGTCTCCATCAGACGGCCCAGCACCTGCCTTGGACAGGGGTGAAGCTCAGCACAGGGCCAGCCCAGGCGGGTGGGAAGTCAGTGAGCGAGGGGCCCCGCCAGCCGGGCACAGCCCCCACCCCACCCTGCACCCCACAACCCGGCCCCCAGGCCCTACTCACGGGAAGGTGGACGCAGCAAAACAGAAAATGGAGACCAAGCCCAGGCCCACGCTGGCCTCATCCCAGCCGTCCTGGGCACATTCGCCAAACACGTCCCATATCCACTGGCGGGAGCCGTTGGGGCAGCTGGAGAAGTTTCCGGAGCCCAGCTTCCTCCAGGCCATGGCAGCTGGGAGGGAGGCAGGCGCTGGCACACTGGGGCAGGAGCAAGGCTCTACGGGAGAAAGAGGAAGTCCCTGCTTTTGGGAAATTCCCCCAACTCAGACCATCCCGGGCTCACCCACCACACAGCCAGACGCCCTGAGCCAGAGGAGACATGTCACAAGTCAGGAATCACTCAAAGACCTGGCCCCACCTCATGGGCGCCCCGCTTGCAAGGGACCAGCCCCTCCACCTGAGTCCCTGCTCCGCGAAAAGCGGGTGATTGCAGCGGCCCCTCAGACAGTTGCTTGAGGGTTAAATGAGTTCGCGGTGAACTGCCGAGAACCCCCACCTTCAGCTGTCGCCTCTGAAACATTTGATGGTTTCCAATCCGCAGCTGCTGCAAACCACTCCCTGAAGGTCTGCAGAGGCCAGGCCCACAGCACATTATCTAGAGCAGGGCTGTTCCCGACACTGGTCACACGAGGAGGCGGAGAACAAGGACAGAGCCTCAGGTGGGGGGACACCACCTGGCAAGGAGTCCTGAGTAACCTCCCCATCATCGGCACCGACAGAGCCAGACGAACCCCCGGAGGCAGGCAGCGCCGGTGCTGTCTGTGACAGCCCCAGAGAAAGGACAACCAGCTCTCCCAGGGGAGCACCTCCCGCCAGCTCTGTGCTGAGCGCCCTTGTCCACATCTAGATGAAGACGAGCGGAGACACCCAGGCAGGGCTAGCAGAGGAAGACGCGAGCACTTATTTTATTTAGTTGTTCTTCTTGGTTGCTCCTCCAGTCCCGGGATGCGAATCCACATCCTTGAGAGGCATGTGGGCTACGCAGGCCAGAGGCAGACCCAGCTGCTGCTCCACCGGGGCGCGCCTATCTGCGTTTCGTCCTCACGCGGACTCCATGAAGCAGGTGCTACTGAGAGCGTGACGGGACCAGGAAGCGGTCCCCGCGCCACCCAGTGAGGAAGCTGCAGAGCTGGAGTCAAACCCCAATGCGACAGGACTGGGAGGTGGGGCCTCTGGGAGACGCTAGGGCATGAGGGTTAGGCCTCCTGAATGGGATTAGCACTTATTAAAGAGACCTGCTCCTTCTGCCAGCCGAGGACACAGCAAGAAGCAGCCATCTGCGAACCAGGGTGGCCTGACCAGCCCTTGAAATGGCTTGTGCCTGATCTCGGACTTCCCTGCCTCCAGAACTCGGTCTCTAAGCTCCCCCCGCCGCCACCCGTTCTGCAGCATTTGGTTATGGCAGCCCTAATGGACTCTTGGAACTGCTGATGCCCCAGCAGCCTGGGCAGGCAGGACAAGGAAAGGAGGGAGAGGAAGCGAGTCAGCATCTCTCAGGAAGCCCCAGACTCTCAGCTCTAACGTGTCTACTCCAGAGCGGGGACGAGGGTGCCCCGGGTCACCACCCAGTTCACGGCAGTGTCTCCAGGGCTGGGCAAGGGTGGCTGCAAACCTCTCCCTGCCTCCTGGCCACCCACCAACACAGCTGATGTTGGGAGCCTTTATAGAGGCCCTGCCCCCAGCACCTGCGCAGCCTCCCCAGTTAACACCACTCCAGGGAAGAAGCGCACCTGTGCAACGCCAAGGGCATTTCAAATCGAGTCCTTTTCTCCCCAGCCGCCCAACTGGACTGCTCCAACCCTTGTCACAGATTCTGAGCATACCACCACAGCCGACACTGGGACAGCGGCATCCTCGTAACTTCCCATGCTGTCAGGGCTGTGGCAGATGAGGTTGAGAAGCCTAGAGCAAGTGAGTAACCTGTCTGAGCTTAACTATCAAATGAGCATGACATTTACTCCTTGGGGACTGCTGTGTAGATGAAAAGCAAATAAAGGCATGCCCTGGTGGAGTAGCAGTTGGATCAGCCACCTCCAGAGAAGCACAGTCCATAGGCATGCCAGGGATCTGGGTTTGCTATTGCGTCCCGGATCCAGGCCGGCAGTGGCGGGGCACAACTAACGGGAACAACTAAACGAAAATAAATTAAATGCTTCTTCCTCTTCCCATTGAGGATGGGAGCCCAGGACCCCAAACACTAATGCCACTCTGTCAGCCCCTCTTTTCCACAGGTTAGGAGTGATCCCAGCAAGGGATGAGGCATCTGCTGCAACCAGGGTGCTGGGAGGGTGGTCCCCTGGTCCTACATGTGCTCATGTGCAGCGCAGGACGCAGAGACACACCTGAGTTCCGAACAGGAATCTTTCTGAGGGCTGCATGGAGAAGGGAGGGTCATCTGGGATCCACTCCCTGAAGATCTGAGGGTTATCTGAGGGAAGGGAGAAGCATCCTGTGTTGGGGATACCATCCTCTCCAGATCTCTGGGTCCTTGGTCATCATCTGTAGGTTCTGACACAAGTAAGGAGCCAGTCTGGGTTCTGAGAAAGGACCCACCTCCTGGTCAAGAAGCTGAGCAAGGGGCATCCTGCTGGCCTAGCAGATAAGTCTGCCACCTCCAGCTGGTGCAGTCCACATACATCTCCAGGATCCCGGTTCACAGCCCAGGGCCAGGTAGAACCACCAAAATGAACTAAATAAAAGAAATATAAAGGTTTCCTCCTCTAACTTTCTGCCTGCCTATCTGCCTACTCACCTTCAATCCTGCCTGCACCTTTCCTTAATGAAGAAGAAAGAGACTGAGTCCACGGATGGCAGGGTTACAGCAAAGCATGCCCATATCCATTGGTGTGACAGGGACCACAGCAGGGGTCCCTTGTAATTACGAAGGGCATGTGTTCAAAATCCAGAATCGGTGGGGTCAGGGCTAGGAAGTTTTCCAGCTGATTCTGGTGCGTATGGCCACAGTTTGCACAAGGCTGCCCGGAGAAGGCTTCTCCTGCCATACCCACACTCCTCCCTTGGACCCAGGGTGGGTCAGGGAAATGCTTCCTGCATTGTAGAAAAGAGTCAAATGACCACCTTTGTCTGCCAGCCTGAGTCCACATTCACTGGGTCTTCACTCCCCACCCCCAGACAGTACTTAGTCAATACTCCAAGAACTGTCCTTCCCACCTTGTCTCCTGCCTCTTGTCCCAGGTCTTCACAGAATCATCCTCAGGCCTCTAGACTTCTGTACAAACTGGATCTTTCCCTAGGAGTGTCCTCCCCACTGTGGGCCTGGTCAAGAGATATGAAGATACAGTTGTAAACTGCCCTCTCAAAGAGGCCTTCCAAAGGGCTGGCTGGACAGTACCTGTCATTTTCCCACACCCACACACCTGAGAATACTGATCACACTCCTACATTCTAGCTGTAAACTTAGTCTCAGGGACAAGACACACCAGCTGCAAAGCAGAGGTTCAGGAAATATTGAGAGAAGAGGGAGGAGGGGGAGGACGAAAGGGAGAAGTGAGAGAGGAAGGAAGGATCAATTAGTGGTGAACTCAGGTGGCCTAGGGTTGAGGAGAGAGCATTCTGGAACGGGCCTGAATAATGCTTACTAGTTTAAAACTCCTGGACAAAGTGACTGAGCCTCAAAGTTCCAATCTGTAAAAAGGGGGAATAATCCAAGTGTCCACTCCTAGACTGATTGCAGATTTCAATGAGATAATCCAGGCCAAGGGGTTGGAACGGTGCCTGGCACAGGTTAAGCACTCAGTAGTCATGAATACTCAGGGATGGCTATTATCTGGTGCCAGCTGTAACCCTCCCCACCTCCCACAGGTCGCTGGTAAACAGCAGCCTTCAGTGAGTGAGAGCAGGACAAGACCTGCGCCATCACACAAAAGCCGCCCTCCCCCACTACATACTTCAAAACCTGCTCTGGGCCAGGGGCGGGAGGGGGCCATGTGGGCTCCCCTCTCTGCAGACCTGGGGAGGACAGAGGGGAGGAGCGTCCAGTTCAGGCAAACCGTCCAGGTCTCTGGGTCCTCGGTCACACTCCCTCCTGGTGACTCAGCCCAGCGTCTGCCCTCTGTTTATCAGGGCTAATGACAGGGAAGCCGCTGGGGTCAGCGCTTGATCCCCGTGAGGCCCCCTCCCCTGGCCCAGCCTGGGGAAAACAAAGCTGCCCAAAGGGTCCGGGAACAGGAGGTGACGAGGGAACCCAGGCCTCAACCCCTGGCCAGGCTGGCCCACGGTGCCCTGACAGTCGCCCCTGGGAAGGGGGCCGACGGGGACTCGGGCCATCCAATCCTGGCCCAGAGCCTCGCCGTAGGCTCTCGCGCCGCCAGGAGTGAACCTGCGCCCCAGGGAGGTCCAGGGGCTGGAAGAGAGTGTTGGAAAGCCGTGGCTGGGACGCCCCGGAGCCCCGGCCCCCCGCCTTCGGACTGCCCCCAGCCTCAAAGCCGGCTCACCAACACAGCACCCGCAGCCGGCCCGGATTCCGCGGTCTGCCCGGCCGGCCGGGATCAGCTGATCCAGGGCACCGCACAGCTCCGCCTCTTGCGCCGCGCAGCTGGCGGGCGGTCGCTGGAGGCGTCGCGGGACAGCCGAGCATGCGCGCTGCGGCGCCGCACGCCCGGACCTCCGCCCCGGCCGCCTCCCGGGCTCCGCCCCAAGGCGGGTGGGCGGGGCCGAGACGCCTCCCGCGCAGGCGCCGGCCCCATGCTTCGCGCCGCCTGCCGCTCCGTGGCCCGCGCTTCCGTCCGCTGCGCGCGTCGCGCCGGGCAGCCTGGGGCTCGCGCCGCCGCCACCATGTCCCGGTCGCCGCGGGCCGCCGCGGACGCCACGGCCCGTCCGGCCACAGTGCTGGGCACCATGGAAATGGGGCGCCGCATGGACGCGCCCGCCAGTGCCGCGGCCGTGCGCGCTTTCCTGGAGCGCGGCCACTCGGAGCTGGACACGGCCTTCATGTACAGCGACGGCCAGTCCGAGAGCATCCTGGGCGGCCTGGGGCTCGGGCTGGGCGGCGGAGACTGCGCAGGTAACGCGCGGCGCCCTCGTCCGCCCGCCGACCGCTCCCTGCACGGTGCGGCCAGGTCCGGCCTCAGCCATTTACCGGCGGTGGTCGGGACCCACGGCCTCGCCCCTTCCCGGGGCCCCCCTTCCCCTGGCCTCCCGACAGCCCTGTGAACCCCCAGCTCCTCAGGCCGCGCGCACGTCTAGCCTGGTCAGCTGGACTCCGCTTTGTCCTGACTCCTTTCCTCCCCTTCTCCTTCCTCGGGGTGACAGCGTGGAGCCTGACCTAGTCCTGGGCTTCCTACTCCCTTGCTTTCGTGGCGCCACGCACCTCCCTGCCACACTGGTCTCCAGAGCTTCGCGGTCCCGCCTGCCAGGTGCAGGTCACCGATGCCCGGGCTCTCCGCCTCCCTCCCTCTCCCCATTGCTCTCCTCCCCGGGGCTCCCTCAGCACCCTGTTCGCATCTTGGCCTTTTATCGGACCCTAGACTGTGTTCACTTGGCAGTACCTGGGACTCTTCGCTCTGCGGGGACAGCTGTCCTCATCCCGTGGGCTGGGCGCGGGCAGCAGGGGTGGTAGGGGGAGCAGTGGGAGGTGGGAGGCAGGTAAGGCCCTTCTGTCCTCTGCTATAGGCCTGTGCCAGATTTGTCAGGGGGCTGAAGGTGGGACTGTGACTTGAACCCCACCCCAGGGAGCTCTGATAGCTGTCAGCTGTAAGGTGAGGGAGATTGCAACTGCTGGGAGCTCAGAGAGAAAGCACTTTGGGGGAGGCAGGACCAGGGGACAAGGGAGCCACAAGGGAAAGCAAAGAGCACACTGGACCTGGGCCTTAAAGGGCCAATAGTAGACTGCTGGGCAGAGGAGATGAAGGGGCATTAGAGGCGAGGGCATAGCTGTGCATAGATGGCGAGGAACTGTGAAGTGCCCGGTGCGGTGCGTGGAGAGCAGGTGTGTCGGGTAGAGACGTGTGAGGGAAGGACTGTGAGTGCCCTGCCGCCTCCGGAAATGCCTAGGAGGGTGACTGCCATATATATTGGAGCCCAGTGAACACTAGCTGTTCTTATTTTATACTTTTCCACCCCGAGGCTCTTCTTTCCCCACCTGTGTCGGGGGGTCCCCTCTGGGTCCTCCTGAGATTCCCAGAGGACCTGCATCTCGGGCTCACACTCTTTCTGGTTCATCTTGCAGCCTCTTGTTGAAGATTTTGTTTCTGAATTGGTTTTTTGCCTCCAACCGTTCCCTGCTTTCTTAGAGGCCCAGTGAGCACAAAGTCCAGAGTCCTCAGATCACTGAGGAATCAAAGTTCACACCAGGAATGCGGGGGCAGGGTGGTAGAAATGTGGGGGGTGGAGAAAGAGTAGGGAAGCTCTGGACTTGCTCTCTCCTGTGTCCAAGTGGTCAGCGGACTCCTCTGGGATCTGCTGACTCACCTCTGCCAACACAAAAGTGCCCAGTCTGTGTACTGTCAGTCCCAACAACAGACTCTGTAAAAGTCCCAGCTGCTTGCCTGCAGGACACTTGCCCTCGGGGGGGACATGTCTCTGCAGTGGATGTGTGTGCCTATGCTGCCTTGAGTCTGGATGACTTCTCGTTTGCCTTTGACCTGTCTCACGTGGATCCCAGCCGTGGCCTGTGTTGTAGGCAGCTGCTTCTGAATTTTGGCAGCTGCGGCTTTGTTTCCAACTCCAGGCCTGCCCCCTTGAGTTCTTCCTCTAGACTGCAGCCAGCGTGAACACAGCTGACGTCAAACCTTTACACATGGCTTTAAAGAAAATCCTTTGGGTCAGGTCTGTGCCACCTCTCTTGTCTCAAGTCCCCTGCTCCCTGCTTGGATTTTATGCTCTTAGAAATCAGAATCGTAGGTTCGACCTTTCACATACTGTGTTTTCTTGCCTTTGTGACTTGGTCCATCTTCCTACCCTCTGGAGTGTACTTCCCCCTCTTCCTAATTGCTGCCACTTCTGCTTGGAGGCATGGCTAAAGTTTCCTCCCCTCCACAAGACTTTCCCTGGAATTCTGGTTTCCCTGGGTGACCACTTACCTCCCTAATGGTCTCCTCCAGCTCTGGGTGGTTTCTCTACTGCATTTTCCATATTGTCACATTGGCTTCTAGACTGTAAGCTCCTTGAAGGCAGAAAGCAAGCTCATGTCTGTGAACTCAGCCCTTAGTGCAAGGCTGGCCTGGCTTAGCAGTTTGATGACTAACGTAGTGATTATCACAGCTAGAAATGTTGCCAGCTGACTCATAAGATGTTATCAAGACGCACCCTGGTGGAGTAGGGCTTGGACTCAGTCCACGTATATCCCAATGTCCTGGGTTTGCATCCAGGGCCAGAGGGAACAACCAAGATGAACAACTAAATAAAATAAATAAAATGCTGCTTCCTCCTTTATCTTCCTGCCCCTGTTCACCTTTATTCCTGCCTGCACCTTTCCTTTAAAAAAAAAAAAAGTGTATTTAATCCTCAGTGACTCCCCATGCGGATAGTCCCATTGTTCTAGCCCCATTTTTCACATTAGAAAAGCGGGCCTCAGAGAACTGAAATAACTTAGCCAAGGTCAAACAGCTAGCAAGTGGTTCTAATATGTCTCTTAACCATCACATTTTCCCATCGAAGTGAAAATTGCTACCAAAGCCAATCCCTGGGAGGGGAAGTCACTGAAGGCTGACAGTCTCCGGGCCCAGCTGGAGACCTCACTGCAGCGCCTGCAGTGCCCCCGAGTGGACCTTTTCTACCTACATGCGCCGGACCATGGCACCCCGGTGGAAGAGACCCTGCGTGCCTGCCACCAGCTGCACCAGGAGGTGAGGGCGGCCCCCTGAGCCCTGGGCGGTGGTCTTGGCCCGTTCTTACCTGGGAGAGAGGAGGCACCAGGGCTGGCCAGAGTGGAGCTGGGGACAGACCCCATTCCTAGGGTCCCACCTGGTGTGCCCGTCCTGGTCTCCTGGACTGCAGGAGGTCTCACCTTGTCGTCTCTCCTACAGGGCAAGTTTGTAGAGCTTGGTCTCTCCAACTATGCTGCCTGGGAGGTGGCTGAGATCTGTACTCTCTGCAAGAGCCATGGCTGGATCCTGCCTACTGTGTACCAGGTTAGGGCCAGGGCTGCGGCGGCCCCAGTCTCCAGGGTTCCTGCTAGACCTGGGCTCTCCTCACTGCCTCTGTGCCCTCTCCATGGCCACCTGCTCCTAAACCCAGCCAGACGCGCTGCCCATCCCGGTCCTGGCTCCTCCACACTAGGTCCTGTCCTTCTCTCTTCCTTGCTCAGCCATCAGCCTGGAGCACCCCTCCCTTCCTCCCTGGTTGAAATGCTCAGGTCTCACTCGATGCCTCTTCCTTTGGAATCCTTTCCCAGCACCCCCACACGCCTCCTGTCTCCAGACCTCATCATCGTTCATTCAGCAAATGCTTATGCGCCTCCTAGAATTCACTTTTATTTTGGTCATCTGTCTGTGTTTTTACTCAGCTCCCACATCTGGAGGTAGAGGCTTTGCTGGATGGACTGTTCCTGTAGTTGGCCTCTGCAGATACCTGCGGAATGCTAACCAGGCTGGTTTCCCTTCTGTGGTTCCAGCGCATCTCCCTTCCCTTCTCAGCACTAATGATTTTGAAAATCATTGCTGAAGTCCTGGGTGGGTTTGACTGAAGAATTTTGAAGAAGGCTGGGGTCCCTTTCCTTAGCACCTGCCCCCTGTCCAGCTGGCCACTCTACCTGCAGGGTATGTACAACGCCACAACCCGGCAGGTGGAAACGGAGCTCTTCCCCTGCCTCCGGCACTTTGGATTGAGATTCTACGCCTACAACCCTTTGGCTGGTACGAGCTGCTGTGTGGACAGGCTCCCTGGGGTGGGTGGCGTGCCTGGCCCTGGCTCTGCCTGTTCCTGATCTGGTGGGTGCCCAGAACCTGGGGAGCAGGGAGGGGTTTGACAAGAGGCTAAGCTGTGTCCCCCATCCCTCCTGCATCCCTCACCATCCCCCGCCCCCAGCCCAGAGCCTTCTCTGGGAGCTGGTGGGCCAGGGGACCTGATTGCAGCCTCCCTGCAGGCGGCCTGCTGACTGGCAAGTACAAGTATGAGGACAAAGATGGGAAGCACCCTGTGGGCCGCTTCTTTGGGAACAGCTGGGCTGAGACCTACAGGAATCGGTGAGCTGGGGATGTTGCACAGCATGGGTGGGGTAGGGAGACCCCTTGAGCTGAAATGGAGAGGCTCTGTGCTGTCTTCCTGAGGGCTCCATGCCTTCCCTTGCTGCCTGGATCTCTTGGTTCCTGCAGGAATTACCAACCCCTGTGGAGTTTCTTGTTTTCATAGGCCCTCCATGAGGAAGCGAGGGTCCCTTCATCATATGTCAGGTCACTCCAGTCATAGCTCTTCCCTGAGAAGAAAGCTCTCTGTACTCGCTAGCATTGTTGCAAAGAGCGGGCTTTGAGTTCTTGGGAATAAGGAAGTTGTTGAACTCTTTTGGTGGTGGGCCCTGCATTCTGGGTGGTTCTGCTGTCCGGGAAAGCCGGAGGCCCTGTTCTAGAGAGGACCCCAGCCACTCAGGGTGCAGGCTTGGCACAGCACAACCCTGCAGGCTCTTGGCTGTGGCCCCATAGTACTGACCTGTGTGCCTCTGCCCTCACCTACCCAGCTTCTGGAAAGAGCACCACTTCGAGGCCATCGCCCTGGTGGAGAAGGCCCTGCAGGCTGCATATGGTACCAGTGCTCCCAGCATGACCTCGGCCGCCCTCCGATGGATGTACCTCCACTCACAGCTCCAGGTAGCCCCACCATCCCCAGAGGCTCCCTTCTGCCCTTTTCAGGGAACCCAGGTTACTTCGAGGTGCTGTCTGAATTGTTCTTTCCTCTGTCCAGATTCTCAGGACACGTCTCCCATTGCTCTTAATAGCTGCCTCAGCACCAGACCTGTGACGAGGGCTTTACCAGCTTGGATATAATGGTTGCTTAGACCTTAGGAATATGATTAACCCGCAGGACTGATCAGGAAAAACTACGATTCACATGCCGTGAAGAGGGTAGAAAATTAAGAGATTTGGCTGTGAACCCCCTATGCCTCACTCCTCTGATGGAAGTGGGGGTACCCCTCTCTGGCATTCCATGTGTTTCTGGCTAAAGCTCGTCTCCACCTGCAGCCTTAGCCCATTATGTCGGGCTACAAGTGGTAGGTCCTCAGTCAGAAGGAGCCCTGTCAGCTCTGGCGCCCTCACCCTGCAGAGGTAGAGAAGGTGCTGAGCCCGGGAGAGGCAGCCCACTAAGGCAGGTCTGCACGGCTGTGCCGCGGGGCTTCGAGGTCAGGCTGTCTGAGGACGAGCAGTGAGCCGGCACGGGCCAAGAGAGGGTTTGGGATTGTAGGCACAGTGGTCGAAGGCCCCTCGTGTTGGGCATAAGCAGACGTCACATCCCGGGTCCTGGCAAGGGCAGGGCTGGGAGTGGGACTGGCTTTGTCTGGGACGCTCTGGGCAGAAGTGTGTTGACATGTGGGCCTCTCCCCCTGCAGGGCTCCCGTGGGGATGCCGTCATCCTGGGCATGTCCAACCTGCAGCAACTGCAGCAGAACTTGGCGGCGACGGAGGAAGAGCCCCTGGAGCCGGCCGTAGTGCGGGCCTTCGAGCAGGCCTGGCACCTGGTTGCCCATGAATGTCCCAACTACTTCCGTTAGGCCCCCACCGGGCTCAAGCCGCCAAAGTTTCCTCTCTTTTCTGTCGCTTCTCTCACTCTGGACAGTCTGCCTTAAGCTGATTTAGTCTGGTCTTTCTTGACTGTCTGGATCTTTGCATCAGTTTTCTAGATTCCTGCCTCGTCCAGGGGCCTTCACAAGGTGTGCAGGCTGGGGCTGAGACCTCCGGGGCGCTGTGTCTCTGAATAAAGCAGGTACTCGACCTGACTGTAGCCCAGACCCCCAGTGAACCTCACAGACTCGTCTCCTCTGCTGCTTAGTACTTGTTTGCGTCTTACCTGGGGGCTCACTGCCAAAGGGCCAGGCCGTGGGCTGGAGTCTTCAGGGGCACGGGCGGCTGGGGGTCTCCCCGGTCTCCTGTCCTGCATCCATCTGCCCTCTCAACAGCGGGCCTGGAGGTGGCCCTCGTTCCTCTACACATGATAGAGAAAAAGGGCCACACGCCTTGAAGTAGATTTTCTGTCATTTAGAATTCCCTCTCGAAATACTTAGAAAGGGAATAATTTGAGCAAACACCTACTATCAGGGTTACCACCAAGTAGAAGAAAAACTCTGAGGACACTATCGAACAGTTTAACATACTCTCCACTTCAGCAGTGGCTGTGCTTTTAGTCCAGCCTCCTGGGCTCGTCAGCCATAAGCTCCTCGACCTTCGCCCCGAGCTGCCTCCTGCACGGTCACCATTTCCTTTAGCAAATCCTACTCCAAGCATCCAAGGGTGGAGAGGAAAATCCCAGGTCCGGTGGTTACTCTTGAATCATTTTCCAGTGAGGAACATCACTCACTCCCACTCCAGGTTGGGGTGCGGTGCGGGCTGGGGAGTAGCTACAGAAGTCAGCCTTGGGGCTGCTTCCTCTTGAAGTGACTCAAGAGGCTCAACTTAGAAATCCAGACAAAACCACAAACTGGAAACTGCTCTGAGAAGAGCATTGGCCATTGAGACGGACGCCTGCAGGTGAAACTGCGTTCTTTATAGAAAGCAGCCAACCTCCTCTGTCTTCATGATTGATGTTTTCCCCCAAGTGGGTGATGCATCAGTTATCATTGCACAACAAACCACCCCAAAACCGAACTGCTTAAAGTGATGAAATTCATCTAAAGATTCACTGTAATCCCTCACAAAATCCCAGCTTTTTCCTTCTTTTAAAAGAAATTAACAATGGATCTTAAAAATTAACATGGGAATCCCAGGATGCAGACTAGCCAAAATAGTCGTGAATAAGGTTTACATCCCCCAGTTCCTCATTTGAAAACTTACTGCTCCCCCTCCCCTTGCTGTGACTGAAATAACAGCTATGAAATCTATAGGTTTTAAACCCAGGACCTAGATGGCAAAAAAACAAAATAAAATAAAACTTACTACAAAGCTACAGTAATAAAGACAGCGCAGTGCTGGCACAAGAATATACACAGGTCGATGGAAGAGAATGGAGAGTTCAGGAACAAACCTTTATATGAACTGCCCATTTTAGAGACGAGTGTCAAGACAGTTCAATGACAAAAGAATCGTCTTCAGCAAGTGCTAGGAGGCCAGATACCCACCTACAAAAGATGGACACTGAGCCCTTTCCACACACCACACCTCAACATCATAAGTGCAGACCTCTTTGTAAAAGCCAGAACTGCCAAGCTCGTAATAAGTAATTCTCCTTGGCCTCGGGCTGGGCACTCGTTTGTTGGCGCTGACCCCGTAAACACATGAAATAAATACATCGGGCGTTGTCAGTTAAACTGCTTCAAAGGATGTCATCACGAAAGAGGAGAAAGCCCACAAAGTATAAAATATTTGCAAATCTCGGAAGAAGTATATCTAAAATTCATAAAGAACTCAACAATAATAACGAAGCCTAATATGAAAATAAGCAAAGGGATGCACCATGCTGGAGTAGAGGTTGGGTGCGTGCCACATACATCCCAGGGTCCTGGGTTCATGTCCTAGGATGGGGAGCAACCAGGAATGACCACCTGAAGTACTGCTTTCTCCTCTCCCTCCCTCCTCCTGGCCTCTGTTCCTGCCCACACCTTTCCTTTAAAGGAAAAACAGGCCGAGGCTCTGAATAACTGAAGAAGATAAAGGTGTGGCCAGTTGAGTACTTGCAGCCTCCTGAACATCATTCCCCATCAGAGGAAACGGCCCCCACTGCACGCCCTCTGGGATGGCTGTACTTTCCAAAAGCAGCAATGAAGTGGCCCCACCTGCGAGCCAGGCACCACGGTGCAGCCAGGAAAGCATGGACCCGGCTGGAGACCTGAGGCTGCGGGGAGCTGGGTGTAGAGAACTGGAGAACGGGGAGCACTTGGGGAAACTGAAATCTTCCTGCACTGCTGCAGGAGATGTGGCGTTGCAGCCTCTGAGAAGAGTCTGAGGAGAAGAGCCAACTACAGCTTATACCCACGAGAAACGAAGACATGTCCACACAAAAATGTGTGCACGGGCATTCATAGTGGCATCGTGGGCTGTAACCCCAAAGTGGGGACAACCCCAGTGACATCAAACAGTGGAGGGATAAGTGAAACATGGTATATTCACATAATGGATTACTACTCAGTAATTTTTTTAATTTGCAATGTGGTGCGCCTGGTGGAGCAGCAGTTAGGTCAATCGCCTGTGAAGGACACAGCCCATATACCCCTGGGTTCGAGTCCCTGGGGCGGGGTGGGGAACAATCAGTGTGAAGGACTAAATAAAAATATAAAGTGCTTCCTCCTCCCTCTTCCTGCCTGCCTGCTTGCCTTCATTCCTGCTGCACCTTTCCTTAAAAAAAAAAAAAAAATTGGCACCAGTGAACTTTGAAAATATGCTGTGAAAAAGCCTCCTATGACTGATTCACATGAAATGTTGAGAGTAGGCAAATCTGTTAGAAGGTGGCTTTGTTGCTTAGGACTGGGGGGGTGTTGGGAGGATGTGGAGGTGAACTACTGAGCGCAGGTGTTTCCTGGGTGAAGAAAGTGCTCTAAGTGACTGAGTACACTGAAAACCCCTGAATGATACACGCTTAGTGGGATAATTATGCACATGAGGTCTCCAGCTGGGTTTCTGCGTCTGTAGTTCTGTTTCGAAGAAAGCCATTGAGCTCACAAACCTGCTGTTTGGGCAGAGCTCAGTGGGCTGTGCTCCTCTGATGCCCAATGCCCAAGAGGGGGCGACCTTCAGGAGGCGACTTCTGTAAAGCTGGAGCCTACAATCACCTGAAGGCTGATAGACCCACATGTCCAGTAGCTGATTGTCAGCTGGAATGTCACCGGGACGCGCACATGACCCCTGCGTGTGACCTGGCTGGCTTCCAAGGGCGGGAATCCCAAGAAAACCAGGACAAAGCATCATGCCTTTTATGTCCCCGCTTAGCAGATCTATGCCTCACTCTTGCCTCATGGTAGGAGTGTCAGGGGTAAGTTGTAAAAGAGGATGTGAGAAGAGATGGTCCCCTTGGGAAGAAAACCTCTGTGCAGAGGGCACCGGTCCTGAGAGGTCAGTCAAGATGAGCCTCCTGACTGGCCAGGATGCCCTGAGACCTGAGCATCCTGGGCAAGGATGCATTCTCCGCCAGGCCATGTGCCACCTGTGCAGTGTGCGTCCCATGGATGTGATGGCCTCCGGAGCACAGCCACTTCGTACCTGAAGACCCAGGAGCAGAGTTGGATCCAGAAAATGGCAAATATGACCTTCACCGTTGAACTTGTTAACTGAACATAAAAAAGCATTCGAACGAGTGTCAAACGGTTCACCTTTGACAACAGAGACTTCAAAAGCTTTACTTCGATGCCACGAATTGGATGGAAGAAAAGTTTCATTCATACTGGAACAAAGTGATTTTCTCTTGGGCGTCTGTGACACAGATGAGTCAGGCATGGTTCTGTCTTCGGGGAATACTTCAGTCGCGGACTCCGTTGCATCAACAGCAGCTGCTTAGGATTCTGACGCGCCTAAGAAAGCTTGGAATGGAGAGTGAGCCATTTAATTGAGAAGAACAGTGATTTCGCCTAGATCAAGAGAACGTGTCCTAGTGATAAGAAAATGGTCTTTTGTACTGTGTGAGTGTCTGTATCAGTATGAGTGTTAAATCCACGCTCATGCCGTTTGCCTTCGTCTGTTCAGGCTGCTGCAGTAAAAACTCCCGTGGCCTGGGTAACTCCAACAGCAAACATTTATTTCTTACAGTTCGGAGGCTGGGAAGTCCAGAATCAAAGAGCATATTCGATGTCTGCACACAAATATCAAACTATAAGAACAAATTGTTATTCTCTCATGGGAATATTCAGTGTGAAGTTGTATAAAAATGTTTTATAAAATAAAATGCTATATAACAAAAGTGTATTCTATGTTTTTATGTAAAAAAAAAAAAATAAGGAAGAGACTCATTCGAACGAGCAGTGGTGAAGCAGGAAGATGCTGTCTGCAGACCGGAAGGACAGAGAGGGAAGGGACTTATGTGGCCTGTGCCCCAGCTGCTGGCTCAGTGCCTGGGCCACCAGGGCACACCCTACCTCTATTCTAAACCTCTCTCGCATTTCCCCACTCCCTTTCCATGCGTTTACCTGTTGAAGAGACCCATTTGGGCTGTAGAATGCCTGAAATTCTGTTTACATGGTCAGAGTTTCATTGAACCGGTTTCTGAAACTAAGCTGGAAGATTGATGAGGAGTTATCGGTGGAGGAGCAGACTAACTCACATGGACCCACAGCCGGACCTTCGCATTGCTGGGGGGTCAATCACTCTTTGTGCCTCCCTGACGTGATGCATCAGGACGTGCCCAGCACCACGGATGTTCTTTTAAAAAGTAGTAAAATAAGTTTGACTAGATGTAATCTAGCCTTTAGCACTAACTTTTATTTGACAAGAATTAAAGGGCCCAGAGGGACAGGTTCAATGAAGCTCTGCCCATGTAAACAGAATTTGAGATAATCATTTAATAACTAATATATGTAATATGATTTAAGTTACCTATTCATTCCTGAATGGATTTGAGTAGTTTGTGTGTCTGAAAAATGTTTTCCTTTTTAGCGTGCCCTGGCAGAGTTCTGCCACCTCTGGCAGAGCGCAGTCCACGTACATGTTCTGGGTCCGGGGGAAAACCAAGATGAACAATTAAATAAAATAAATAAAGTTCTTCTTCCTCCTCTCTCTTCTTACCTGCACCTTTCCTTTAAAAAAAAAAGTAAATTTTCCATTTTACCAAGTTTATCCATACTAAGGTATTCCTAATGCTCCCTTGTCATCATTTTAATTTCTGTAAGATTTGTAGTGGTGTCTCTTCTGTTAATGATGCAGTGTCTTCTCTCTTTCATTCCTGATCAGGCTAGCTAGTTTTTGAAATCCCATACTCATCAAGACACTTCAACTTTTTTCTTTAATTTTGTCAAGCTATGTCTTTTTTCACCTTTTTACTTTGAACCCATCTTTTTATTTATTTCAGTGGGCTTCTGGTACTTACCATATGCTTAGGTTTGCATCTTTTCCAATCTAATAATATCTGCCATTTACTTGGATTTATATCATTTATATTTAATGAAGTATGGATATGATTGTAAATTAATCTGTTTTATGTTTGTTCCATTTGTTTTTTGCTCTTTTTATTTTTCGTCTTTATCTGCCTTTTTGTTTCCTTTTATTCCCTCCTTCCCCTGACCTCAGATCCTTGTCCTCGGACTTTAGATGGTTTGTACCTGAGTTGCTGAGTCATAGGGGTACATCTGCCTCTTTATCTGCTCTCTTCTTTCTTCATCATTTTACTCAACCTCTACTGCTGCCTTACTAAATACTTCGTTTTGTTTTTTTCAGTAGTTGGTTGATTGGTCGTTTTTTGTTTTTAAAGGAAAGGTGCAGGTACCATGAAGGCTAATAGGGAGGCAAGAAGAGAGAAGCAGCATCTTTATTCTATTTTCATTTAGTTGTTCACACTGGTTGTTTCCTCAGATCTGGGACTTGAACACAGGAGTATATGGCATGTTCCTTTGGCGGTGATTGATCTGCTACTCCACCAGGGAGTGCCTGGTTGGTTGTTCTTTAAGAAAAGGTGCAGGCAGGAATGAAGGTGAGTAGGCAGGCAGCAGGAGGAAAGACAAGTATTTTATTTAGTTGTTCGTCTTGGTTGTTTCCCTGGCCTGGGTCTTGAACCAGGGACCTTGGAATATCTGTGGCTGCGTTCAGTGACTAAACCGCTAGGCCACCAGGGCGCGCCATTCATTGTTTCAAGGTCTATGATTTTCATTTTTAACTTTTCAGAGCACTTTCAGATAAGAATATATCAGATCATATATAAGAACCTTAAAAAAAAAAATAGAATACTACTATTTTGTACCATTTTCTTTGTGCTATTGCTTTCACATATTTTACTTCTACCTTTGCGTAACAATACTTTGTTGTTGTTATTCTTTAAACAGTCAAGTATCTTTTTCAATTTTCGTGTTAACATATTTACATAATGTGAAGTTCACCCATTTTAGCATACAGTTCTGCAAGTTTGGATAACAGTATACAGTGATGTAATCACCAGGGACAATCAAGATACAGAACAACTCTGTCCCCCCTCACAACTCCCCGTGACCCTTCCTTCCCCTACTACCGCCTCTGGTCATCAAGTAGTTTTTCGTCTCTCTAGCACTGACCTTGCAGGAGCGCCATGTCAAGGGACTCATTCTTTCCTCGTATAAATAGAGCCCAGTGCATGTATCCATTCTGCAATTCAGAGAGCTTGCTTTGTTCCCGGTTTGGCAGTTACCTGCAAAACCTCTATAATCTCTGTGTAAAGTTTTTTGCTGAGTCACACTCTAAGTGTGTGTTTCCCTTTATAAAATCTCAGTTATTCTTGAAGGCCCGTCTCTGAAGCAGCGTCCATAGGCTGCACCTTAACCGCCGTAGCTGCCTGAGCTGCAGGGCGGGCACCTCAATTATCTCCTTTTTTTCTTTTTTATGGACAAGCAGGAATGAAGGCAGAGGCAGGCAGGCAGGAAGAGAGGGGAGGAAGCAGCATTCAGTTTTTATTATTACTATCCATCTTGGTTGATCTCCCAAGCCCTGGGTCTTGAGCCCAGATCCTGGGACGCACGTGGCTACACCCAGAAGCTTTAGCCGCTAAGCCACCAGGCGGGCCTCAATCATCTCTTGCAAGATTAAAACTGTGAAGAAAAAAGTCTGATATTTACCCATATCTTGACCGCTGCTAGCACTCTTCATTTGTGTGTGTAAACCCAAATTGCCTTGTCTAAAGAGCTTTTTCAACTATTTTACTACAGGAATGTAGTACATTTTCCACTCAGAATTCTCTCACCTTTGTGTGTCTGAACAAAGCCTTTCGCCTTCATGTTTGAGAGATGTTTTCCCTTGGGGCTAGGAGGCAAGGTGGCCCGTTCTTTCAATTCTTTAACATGTCACAACACAGGACACTGGCCGGAGGGGCCTTTGGCAACAAGAGAAACACAGAGCTGGCCACTGGGACTGCAGGGCAGCAGGACAGCCCTGAGGGCCACCACAGCACAGCCACGTCCTCGTTTAGGACCCTCAGCACTTAGGAAGTGCTGACTGGCATGGGGACCCTGGGTGCTCAGGGCTGAGGGACCCAGAGGTGGACGGAGATTCACTAGCGTCCTTGGAACCGGCTGGCCCAGCCCCGATCTGCAGCCAAGACCCAGGTCACTCCCGAAGTCGCCAGCGTCTGCCCCTTAAGTGGAGGAAGAGCTGATGGTCTCCAAACTCTACGGGGGTCGTGTGCATGGACTGGTGAGGACTCCCTCGGGCCCCGCAACACTGGTGGCGCCAGGTCCCCTCTGGAAAGTGGCACCTGGGTCATGGTGACTTTTGTCGCCAGTGGCTATGCATGACCCCTGGACTGTCGTGGCGTCCCGACTGCTGTCGTCCCTGCAGGCTGCCTTGAGTGCCCAGGTCAGCCTGCCACCATGCTGGCACCCAGCAGATAGGGCGCCGCAGCCACGCACGCCGTTGGAGCGCGTCCTGGGCAGCGCCTGCAAGGTAGTGCCTGGCGCCCTCCTCCGGCCCGCCTGCGCCCCCCATTGCCCCCTGCACGGGGCAGCCTGGTCTGGCCCATGGGACCCCGACCCGGCCTCAGCCAAGCACCTGCGACAGTGGGAATCCACAACTGGGCCCCCTTCCCGGGGCGCCCGCCTCCCCAGACTGACAGCTCTGTGACCTCCCAGTTCCTCAGGCCCCTCCCAAGTCTAGACACACACACACACACACACACACACACACACACACACATCATCCCCACATAGGAATCCTGTCCTCATGGTCCAGGCATTCCCTGGCACAGCCCCAGATGCCACTTCGGAACCTCCTGGTTCTGTTTCCAACTGCCCCGAGCCCGAGACTGCTCCTGCAGGTCCCAGCGCCTCTGCTCAGCCGCGGGGCAGCACCACCGTGGGCCGGTGCAGCCCATCTGTCCACTGGGCCCGTGGAGAGGCGCTGACACTCACCCCCTCCAGATTCTAGAGGCGACCGGGCAGTCCAGAAGAGTCATTTGGGAGGGGCGCTGGGCACTGGGATTGGGCGAGGTCAGGGGTGCTGAGTTGGCACTAGCTAAGTGGAAGGCTGTGCTGGGGGGGCGTCCCGCTTGGTCTGAAGCCATTTTGTGCTTCGGGTGATGCCTGGCAGGCACCAGGGACGCTCAGCAACCCTAGTGGGTACTGTTCTGCCTGTCAGCGCACCGTGGGGCGCGCCTCTCTGCTCTCTGCTGTCGTTTGCTTTTTCCTTCCACCCACAGCGTGCGAGACCTGAACAGAACGTGCGCGCAACTCAGCGCCACTTCTCTCTAGAGCACCCGGCTGCCTCAGCGTTGACCTAATTTCTAATTGCTTTTCTTCAACTCCTCCGTCAGACCAGAGCTAGCCAGGCCAAGGTTCTTCAGCTTCAGGTCTGAAAGCACATTCACATCGAGGAGGAGCAGGATGGGGGTGCGAGGAGGCAGCGGAATGGAAAGTTCCTTTACCAGTCCCAGTGCTGGGCCTGGCACGTCCAGCCGTCACGGTGATGCCACAAGCAGCATGGGCAGCGTGACCGTAACGAGCACGCTTATGCCCATGCTGATCCCTCCTCGGCCTGTGTCTCTTCCCTGGGAAGGGCTCACTCTGGGCCCACAGCGTGGGGAAGAGCCTTTGGAGTGGGATCCAGGTCACCTAGCAGCCTAGGAAAACTGCGGCTCCACTAGCCAGCCCTGTCACCTTGGCCAAATGAGTCTGTTTCGTAATCTCTTGGCAATAAAATTGTCATCAATGTCTAATGTTCACATTGGTGGGACCAGTTCTTCTGTTTTTAAAGGCAAGCAGGTAGGAATGAAGGTGAGTAGGCAGGCAGACAGCGAGAGGAAGCGTCATTGTCTGTTTTTATTTAGTTGTTCGTGTTTCCTCCGGCCCTGGGGTGTGAACCCAGGACCTTGGAATGTACATGGATTGCACTTGGCTGGAGGCAGCAGACCCAACTGCTACTCTACCAGGGTGCACCACCCATCCCTTTTTTCACTTCCAAAAACCTCAGCAACATGGGCGCACCTGGTGGCCTAGTGGTCGAGTACACCTGGGAGCAGTCGCACGTGCATCCTGAGGTCCTGCGTTCAAGACCAGGGTCAAGACCAACCAATGTGGACAATTAAATAAAACATGAAGTGCTTCCTCCACTTCTGCCTGCTCACCTTCATTCCTGCCTGCAACTTTCCTTTGAAAGAATATCTGCACAATTTACCTAGTGAGACCTTGTGGCTCAGGCAGCTGAGACGACGTGCAAGCCCAGGGCGAATGAATGAAGATGTTTCTTCCCCCCGCCTCCGCTTAAACCTTCTTGGAACAATCTATCAACGTAGTAAATGCGTAGGTTGATTACATGTACCGTTTTAAATGGAGCAGTACCTTTTTTTCCGTATTTCCTGACTGCACCATGACTTTAATAAAATTTGTCTTTTTGTTTTTAATAAGCCAGAGCTCTTTAATGCAGGGCAAAAGGGAGGCTCCAAGGCAAACTTGCGTACAAGGTGACTCGCCTTTCTGTTTTCTCCCCCCGGGGGGCTGCAGGCTTTTCTACAAGAGCCCCGAGCTATCCTGCTGAGTTGGCCAGGATGTCTTCAGCAACCGAGCGTCTAGTATTTGGAGTCACCCGTGTGCCTAGCTGAGCTTTAATCCCAGCCCAGCCTCTGCCCTCTCACAAAGGCTTCTGGCCACCCCCGAGGGTCCAGAGCGATACGCCGAAGTGGGGCTCTCAAGTGGCTTTTCACAGCAGCAGGCCCGGGCCCGAGCCCTGGAGAACCTGCTGTCACTGCACTGCAGTGACGTGTCATGTTGGGGTCCACCAGCCCCTCACCACCTGGAGGGGTTTCCTTCCCTCACGGAGGTGAGAAACCTGAAGGTAGGAGGCTGTCAAGAGCTGGGAGTGGTCAGGACTCGTGGGTCGTCTGTGACCCGGGCTTCAGGTGTGGTCTTCGGTGCCCCGGGTCTGACTCGTGGGCCGTACTGATTCCCGTGAGCATCTTAAACGGAAGAATCCTTGTCCACTGTGTCCCCTTTCCTCCCTCTGGGTGGAGAAACATGAAACATGCTGGGGAGGCCCAGAAATCCCCCTCCATTCTGCCGATACAGGACAAAACCTCCACCTGAGGAAGCTGGTGCCTCCGAGACAGCTCAGCGCAGAGGCCACCCTGGAGCGCCCCAAGGCTGTGTGGGCAGACACAGCTCTGCTCTCAGCTCCAGGGAGCCAGGTGTCCCCAGGTCACTCCCGCTTTTTCATCCTGGGGGCCGTGGGGCAGGCGAGCAAGGATTACACCTGAGGTGACTCGGTTTCTTCCTCGGAAATGTCTCTGTGGCCCTGCTCTTTTGGGTGATAAGCTGTTCTTTGAGATTTCTGCCGTGTTACAAGCACTATCAGCCTGGTAGGTTTGACCCTTAGCGGGAATGGGCTCAGGGGCTCCTTCGCTGGACCATGGTCCCACAGCTGCATCTCTGGCTGCCCACTCCGGCTTCCTGCTGGCAGATCTCCCTCTCCGGAGCGGGCATTACACACCGATGGTTCTTTACTAAATACTAAGGGTCGGACCTGAAGCCTGACTTCAAATTTTAGTTCCCATAACCTGCACGATAAAGGAAGCCTTAGAAAGAAAAGGAACCAACCGCACTCACCCAAGTGAGCAGCTCTGAATTCAGGCCTGTGCACAAGACTGTGGCTGCAAGACTTGGGAGCTGTTTGAAGGTGGCAATGTAGAGAAGACACCAGATTCTGTCTTGGCAGGGGGGCGCGCGACTCGGGTGACATCTTAAGAGTACCCACAGGGACCGCCATCTGGACACGTTCAACCTTGAACAGACCCAGCAGCCGAGGAACGGCCCCTGGTGCTGGCCGTAGAGCGCCCTTTGATCAAGCCTGGCACCTGGGTACCTGGAATGTCCCCACTTGTTCCACTAGGCCTCACCCTGACTTGAGGGGACTTTGAGTTCCTTTATTTAGCCCATTATCTCCTGACCATCCTAGTTCACGAATGGTCCACTCTCTGACTCTTGTACTACTCACTCACGTCAAAAGGCTGGCCTGCGCTGTACTCAGAATTAATGTCTGACGACAGCGGGCTGGGCTGCAGTCCAGGGCTGGGCTGAACCTGATAAATTTGTTTCCTCTGCTGCCTTTTCCAAGGTGTTGGTGAGAAGGGGCAGAGGCAGTGGGAAGGTGTCCCCAGACTGGTCCTGAGTCCAGCTTGCCACAGTGCTGTTGGAGGTGGCCCTGGAGCTCCTCCCCATGAGCTAAGAGGGACACACCCGACAGGTCTTCTCGTTCAGAAATGTCTTCACGGAACACAGCCAAACAAGACGCCGTAGGGCACCACGGAACCCTGGATGTTCAGTTTCAGCAGGGACTTTACTCGTCTGGCTAAGCGTCTGCCTCCCATCACTGAGACTCTCACTCTGCTGTGGCAGGGAGTCTGGGTAAGGCCAGGACGGGCAGCCACGGGCTGTCCTCAGTGAATCCTCGTTTCGAGCTCGGAGCAGGAAGGGCCAAGGGCCGGAGGAACGGAGCCCCGAGCTCGGTGGCTGCTCTCACGCTCCCGGAGTCACATGGCCTTGGGGGCACACAGGGGCTGCGCTAGAAGCTGGCTCCTGAGGTGAGCAGGGAACCCGGGGGATCCCAGTCAGAACTCAAACCTAAAGGCCTTTTCTGAGAAGTCCTTTCTGTCACCCACAGGGAGACTCCCTGCTGAGTTTTATTCTTTACAGTCTGTCCTGAGATCACTCCGGTCCTCATCCACAGCAGCGTGAACCGCCGCTCCCCGCCAGGGCTGCGGCAGTCAGGTGGTCCAGTGGAGGTGACACCTAGTCATCTTCGCCTTCATCTTCTGACTCTTCTGATGACTCGGTCGCGCTCTCCGGCAAGTCATCTCCCATCTGCTGGAACCTTCCGGACTGGGCATCCCACATGTATTTGATGGTCACCTTGAATTCGGCCATCTCATACCCGAAAAGCTTCTGCAGAAACAAAGGCAGTGGGTCAGGAGGAGAGCAGACCACCAGCAGTGTCTGCGGACCCTCCTGCCACAGCTGACAGGCGGCCAGAGGGCTGGACTCACCAGGACGCGGGCCTGCTCTGGGGTCAACACATCCCCCTCCTTGCACACCTCATGGTCGGCCAGCAGGGTCACCACACCTGCAGAGAAGAGGTCCCCGAGCAGTTACTTCTGGCACAGACGCCCGCAGAGCCCCCAGTTCCTCCACACACCGGGGCGGGCGTGTTCAGCTGCCAGGGAGGGCTTCTGGGGCAGGGGCTGCCTTCCTCGCTGTTCTTTCAGTCCTGCCTCCTGGCTCTACCTTCACATGACGGAGCGGAGGCTGCTGGTGACAACCTGCTCGGCCAGAAAGGGAGGCAGCGTCTGTTGGGCTCGGAAGCCCACGCTCTTGGCTGCGAAGCTGGGGCCTCCGGGCTCTGGGCTCCACGTACCTCTCTTGAGGGCAGTGGGCAGGCCCAGCTGCCTGAGCTGCGGCTCCATGGAGTGGGGGAACTGCTCCAGGGGCCCGGGGTCCAGGTTCACAGAGAAAGTGGCCTTGTTCCCAGCTCGGGCGTAGTCCATTTCTGTGTATTTCGTGAACCACCTGAAAGAAAAGCAGTGGCGGGGAGGTTCCTGACTGGCCTCCAGCTCCCCTGGGCCTCATCTTGCCTCTCTGTCCTCCTTCGCAGCTGCAAGTGGGCTCCACTCTACAGCACTGTGCCCGAGTCAGGGCTCAGTGCGGCTCCAGGCACCAGCTCTGACTGCACCCTGCCAAAGCCCCGCGGCTCGCCCTCCCTGTTCTCATGACCTTCCTCTGCACCACTCCTCACGAGCACTTACTCGTTCACTTCCTCCTTGGTGCGATCAGTGAAAAGGAGACCGACTTCACCCCTCAACTTCTTGCTGACCTTCAAAACAAAAGTGGGTCACTTTGGTCACATCAGCGCAGTGGTTCTCAACTGGGGCCGATTTTGCTCCCACTCAGCTGTCCTGAGAGCAGGAGAAAGGTGCGCAGCCCCAGACCCCTCCTGGTGAGGGCTGGAGACTCACCTGATGCAGGTTGTCTTTGTACTCGTCGGATGGGCTGCGACCCAAGGCCACCATCATCACTTTGTTTTTGCCAAAGAACATCCTACAGAGAAAGAGGGGCCCGTGAGGGAAGCACTGTGTCCGGCCCAGGCCTCTCCTCAGTTAAGTGCAGACTAGTCCTCAGGGCCGGCGCTGTTTGCACCAGGAGCCGTGGCCAGAGGCGCTCACTTCTTCCATGCAGTCCCGCCTGCTTTGTCCCCAGCCCAGGGTCCCTTTCAATGTTTTCCCACCCATAGGCCAACATGCAAAACATCCCGTCTCAGCCCGATGTGAGCGCCATGCAGCAAACCCTCCCGCACCTGTCTGCACGGAAAGAGGCACCCTTGGTACAGCAGGAGCTGATCAGTCATCACCGCCTGGTCAAAAATCTAGTGCAGAGACAGGTATTTGCCACATGGCTGTGAGGGCTGCTCTGGCTCACGGTGGGCACCTGAACACATACCAAGGTTCTAAAATGGATGGGGTGTTCCCGACAGCACCAGATGCTGAAAGTCGGGGATCCTCATCTCCTGGAGGGGCCCCTATTCAAACATTCCCTAAACCAGCAAGTCCTGCCCAGGGAGCTCAGTACAAGGACAGCTGTGACAGTCAGAAGCATCCGTTGGTGGGGGTGTGGCACTTTTAAGGTGCCATCTGTGTGACACAGGTACCAAGGTTAACAGCTGCCCCCGTGCTTTGAGAGCAGTGGGGCCCCTGCCCTTGCTCACCGGCTGTGCTTCCAGGCGTTTCGAATGTCCTTCAGTTTGCCGTTCCTCATGTTGGCCACAGAGAAGATGAAAAGGTACTTGTATGTGTCCACGCATTTCCGAAGCTGTGGGACAATTCAGGGGGTGCTGAAGCTCCAGGGGCAGATGGGTTGGCCAGTATTCTGGTCTCAGATAGTCCAGGTCCCTTCTGGTTGTGCCAGTTGAGAGTGAAGGGCCGCCAATCCGGCTGTCTCATCACCTCCATTACCGAAGCTGGTCACTCCCCAGGGGAAAGCAGGCTGACCTCAGAGCAGGGGGAGCTGAGGCAGGGGCCAAGATCCCTCGAGCTTCCCAGGTCTCAGACTTCTCCGTGGCCTACAGAGAACTGACCCCTTCTTTTGGCTTTGCCTGGTAACTGTCTACCTAGAAAGACTTAGCAAGGCCAGGCAGGCAGCGCTACGTGGGAACATTAACACTCCCTGACTCACTCAGGGGAGCGCGTTCACTGGCTCCGCTCTGCCCCTATTGCCAGCACGATGTGGTGTTTCAGGAGATGGAACCTGCCTGTGCAGCAGATGCTGCTCTCACTCAGCCCACAGCCGAGGCAGTGCAGACTGTGGACCAGAACATTTACCTGCTCTGGTAGCTCCCAACCTGACACCAGACAGACGCCCAACTGCAAAACAGCAGTAAGGTGTCCTGGCGGCTACCTCACAGCAGGGAGGACGGGTGGCATGACCCATGAAACAGCCCAGCGCGGGGTCGAGTGAGCACTTGGTCAGAGCTGGATCTTCACTAGGGGGTTTTACTGGTGCTGCTGGAGGAAAAGGGCTGGATCAGCAGCTTAAACAATAACTATTTTTTGGGATGTGCCCTTGTGGCTCAGGGGCGAACCATGTAAAGACCTGATTCAAGACTTAAGGGCTAGAAGGACCAAAATAAGCAAAAATGCTTATTCTTCCTCAGTTCCTTTCTTTAAAAACAAACAGGCACACCCTGGTGAAGCAGCGGTTAAGTCAACTGCCTCTGAAGGATGCAGGTCACACACCCCTGGGTTCAAATCCTAGGTTGGGGGTTGGGGGAGTACACACCCACTGTGAACAACACAATGAAAATAAATAAGATGCTTCTTCCTCCTCTCTTCCTGCCGCCTCCACCTTTCCTTTCAAAATAAACACCCCCTCCACCCCAAACCATTTTATTTCCCTGATAAACAGCCCTACACCCATCTTTATAAACCAAAAGCAAGACCTGAAAAAAAAAAAAGTACAAGATCTCACCTCTTCTATTAGGTTCTGTTTCAGTTCCAATCCTTTCTTGGCAGTTTTGGTTAAGGAAACTAACAAAAAAGAAGAGATGATGAGACCTGGATGACCTGAAGATGCATTTCTTTCTCCCTTAGGTAGATCAGGGTCCCTGGATGCCTGCATTCGTGTTCCTCAGCCTGGAGACCCCTTCGCCTACTTCCTGTTACTTAGACAAAAGGGTGATTCCCCTCCATGACCACCAACACACTTTAGGCTAGGCTAATCTAGTAATTTGTATTGAGTTGTGGAGTCAGGGCTTGCTCCTGCTCTTAAAAGTATTTTCAGTGGCAGGCTAGGCCACCGGCTGAAGACCCTTTCTGCTCTTGTCCATGGTACATAAGACAATCTACGGCCAGCCTCTGTCATGGTAATAATGAGCCTGGGGGCTGTATTTCCTGGCATTTTGGACTAAGAATGCAGCAGTGCCTCTTGGGGGAAGGGAAGTATGTCTATGGTAACAAGACCTGGGGTCCAATCTGTCCCTTACCTAGAAGGGTTTGGCATTTGCCAGATCTGACCAGGGCCTTCACCACAGAATCCAATCATTCCAATCACTTAAGAGTTAAATGCAAAGCCCTGGGTGGCCTTCTGTAATTCACCTAGCCTGGTACTCACGGTCCCTCTATACAAAGCATATAAAGGCATTCACATCACACCAGTGAGGGGCAAAGGCAGCAAAGGAGGGCAAACAAAATAGTTGTCTATTTCCCATTGTTTCCTCCGCTGCCATGTGGCTAAAGCAGCAACACCACTCTTGGATTACTGCTGTTCTGAGTCCATCCTTGTCTTTTGACCTTGTCATCCCCAGCCTATTCTCAACAAGGCAACTAGAGTGATCTCCAAGTGCTGCCAACTCTGACCGATCCCCTCCCGTTTGCTCCCTCTGCTCCTGTCCCACTGGCATCTTGCCCCAGAATATCCAGCATGCTCCAGCTCTGGGGTCTTTGCATTGTGTCCCTTTCTCTCTGGGACATTCTTTGCCCCCAATAACTCCAGGGGTCGCTCACTTCCTTTCCTCAGGTTTCTGCTTATTTGTCCAACGTCATCAGAGCCCTTCTCTGGTAACATTATACAAGATGTCACCATCTCTCTCACTTTCACTCTAAATATCACTACCTGATTTTACTTATCCGATTTTTCTGTACTGGGGCTGGGAGAGGATGTAGTTTCTCTGGCTAAAATGTTAAGCCCAGTGCAGACTAGGCTTCCCTTGTAATTGCTGGAAACCTCCAAAGCCTAGAGAGTAGGGAGACACTAAATATCTGCTGAATCAATGTAGCAGAGAGCCGGGGTAAGTAAGGACACTGACAACCAAGAAAGCGCCGCCGTGTGAAGACCCGGCCTTCAGCTCTGCAGGCAGGGGAGGAAAACGCGGCCAGGGACGCCGGAGCGTAGAGTTACAGGAGATGGACAGGGGCTGGATCTAACAAACGGGCCCAAGCGGGAGCCGGCTCAGCGGTGTCCGAGCCCAGTCGGCTTTGGAAAAGCACTCGACGGGCAAAACCAGGCCGCTCCCGGCTCCCTCCGCCCGGGGCCACCGTCCCAGCTCGCAGTGAGCCCGCGGAGGCCCCGGCGTCCCCGTCCAGCCTCCCGAAGCCCGCACCGCAGCGGCCAGCCAGCCCGCGGGGCTCCGCTCCGGGTCCCCACGGCCGCTTCGCCCACCTTTCTTGTCCCGCTTGGACTTCGGCATCGCGCGGCCACCGCGTGCGGCCGGAGACTCCGCTGCCGGTTAGGACCCCGCCGGCGCGCGGGCTTCTGGGACGGTCCTCGGGGCTGCCCCCGCGCATGCCTGACTCGATCTGCTCGGCGGCGCGCGTCGCCCCTCCGTCCGGCCACCGAGCGCGCCACCCCCACCCCGCGTTTCCGGGGCAACCTATCGCGCGTTCGGGGCTTTGGAGTGTGGCGCGCTCCCCGGGGCCCTGGTGCCGTCCCCAGTTCACGGCCCCCGCGGAGGCGGAGCCTGCGGCCCGGTGCATGCTGGGCCGGCGGGGGCCTACGCCGGCTCCTATCATGGCGGCGGCGGCGGCGGCGGCGGCGGCGACGTCCCGCCTGTGGCTCTGGGCTGCCCTGCTTATACCTGCAGCCGCGGTCTACGAAGACCAAGTGGGCAAATTTGATTGGTGCGTACGTGTGGGGTTTATTAAGGAATGTGTGGCTGCTTCCCTAATACCTGTCTTCCGTAAGAAAGACGGGGACTAACACACAGCGGGTCTGGCTTCGGAAGTTGCGGGGCCCCGGGCAAAATGAAATGTGGGACTTTGTTAAAAAATTAAGAATTTTAAGATAACAGCTGCAGAGCATTAAGCACGCATTGGGGGCTATTCTCCACCTGTCACTGAGTGACAGGGAGGTCGCGAGCGCGTGAAGCCGGCCCTGCTGTTGCGGATGCGTGGGGTTCTGGTCCGAGGTCACCGTACCCTCCTCGCACTCAGGTCTCATTTCTCTGACTCTCAGGTTTCCTGTCTGCTGGGTGTCGGCGTCGACATCCCTCAGTGAACTCTTATCCTCCTGAAATGGCCATCTCTTCTGCAGTGAAGAGAGGCTCGGGTCTCCAAGTCTAAATGGAGCTTTCTTTCCCCTCCCAGCCCAAGCCCTCAGGAGCTGTCATTCATTCACTCACTGACACACAGTCACTGTGTCGTCCACTTTAAGACCAGTTGCCTTGCTTTTTGTTTTTTGTTTTTGTTTGCGTCTCAGTTTTATCATTTGAGGGTTGTATGATCTTGGGGAAGTAACAGTTGGCTAACATTCATTACCCCCTGAGGTAGTTACAAGAACAAAGAAGAAAATTCCTTTTCTTTAGACTCACCCTGTGGCCTGGTGGATAAGTCTACCTGGGCATAGTCCACATACATCCTGAGGACCTAGTTTCAAGACCTGGGGCCTGGGGGAACACTGAATGCGAACAACCACAAATAAAGCTTATTTCTCCTCTTTCTTCTGTTCTACCTGCCTGTTTACTTGCCTTCATTTTTGCCTGCACCTTTCCTTTAACTTTTGTTTGTTTGTTTGTTTGTTTTCTTTAAATTACTTAACACTAGTCCTGTCCCTTTGAGTGCATAAAGTAAATGTTATCCGTTATATTACTACTCAGGGAATACTTTATCCTTCAGAGCCCAGCTCAGGTAGCTCCTCTTTTGTGAAGTCTTTTCTGTATCAGGCAAATTGATTCACATATTTGTTGAGTGCTTATTGCGGTCTATTGGTACTTCTAGCTCTTGTGGATGCAGAGATAAGAAGCAGCTCAGCCTAGTAGGGCAGAGACCTAAATACGTGATATAAGACAGATTGAAAATTGGAACATAAATCACATTTTTTGTTTTTAAGAGAGAAAGGGAAGAAGCATTTTTAAGGAAGGAAAAGGAGAAGGAAGCACTTTTTTATATATATATTATGATCCCTCCCTCCCCAGTCTGGGTCCTGGGGCTTTATATCGTCCATGCCTGGTGCCTGAGCCACCAGGGCACACCAAGTCACATTTTAATATGTAGGCAAATGCTTACAATATGGTATGTACACATTACACATGTATAGCATATATATATATTATTATTCCACTTTAACAGAATGATAGGTATATGCAATTTACAAATTAAAAGTGAACAGAAGATACCAGAACTTTATGATGGTGGTGATTTTGGTTTTCTTTTTTATATCTTTATATATTTTTCACGTTTTCACAATGAGCAGGAATTACTTTTATAGTCTAGATAAAAGATAAGTGTTTTTTTTTTTTTTTTTAAGGAAAGGTGCAGGCAGGCAGGAAAAGAGGAGGAAGAAACATTTATTTATTTTTTATTTACTTCATCTTGGTTGTTCCTCCTGACTCCAGGTCTCCAACCTGGGGTCTTGGAATGTATGTAGACTACGTCTAGTGGTCTTATCCGCTAGGCTACCAGGATATGCCAATGACAGTATTTTTAAAAAAAAAAAAAAAAAAAAAAAATTTGCTGAAGAAACATTGCATTCTGAGATTACACAGGTTTAAGGTGTGCACCATTACAAATCAACACCTGTATATATGTTACATTAAGTTTACCACTAACAATCCGTCATAAAATGATGACTCGTTTATGATAACAATATTTTAAAAGAGCTTGAGATTTGGAGTCAGAGGGGTCTGTAATTATTTAGCAGAGGACTTTGGTTGACTGAACTATAAAATTAGAGTAATACTTGTCCTGTGATTTCATAGACTGTTCAGTGGATACAGTGAGAATAAAGTGAAATTCCAGTATTTATATATACAGAAATTACCGTCAAATGTCATATAAGCCTGTCTATCAACTTCATTTCTCCTTTTTAAAAAAGTTATATCAGATGCGCCGTGGTGGATCAGCAGTTAGGTCATTTCCCTGTACCCTTTTCCTCAGGAGACAGCAGTATATTGGGAAGCTCAAGTTTGCCTCCTTGGAATTTTCCCCGGGATCCAAGAAATTGGTCGTGGCCACAGAGAAGAATGTGATCGCAGCATTAAACTCTCGAACTGGGGAGATCCGTGAGTGAGCTGTGCGGGCTGGCTTGCTCAGGCTGGAGTGCTGACCAGAGTGAATCCGGAACAGCCTGTGACTTGTGAAGTCTTCCTGGCTGATTCCTAAGTTAGGGACAAGTTGGCCAAAACATACATCTCCTACTGGATTCTGAGACGTACTTTTTCCCCTGGTCTTTTTATATTTGGAGAGTTAATAAGATTCCTCTAACTGGCCTGCATAGTTTATTCTCTTAGTCCAAGCCCTGAGTGAGCTTGAGTAAGATATTATTGCAAAAACCACACAATTTTATTTTATACTAAAGGTTTGGTTGCTTGCTTCAAATGACTTACACTACTTTTATGAATGTGTTTAAGCACTAAAATTGTGGAACTCTAACTTACAATCACTACTTTTCTTGTGACTTAAATAGATTTTGTGAACTGTCATTGCTGATGTGTGTGTCTGATGGGGTGGCGGTGGCATGTGAAGTGCAGAGACCTCGGATTGAGGCAGTAGTGGCTCCTCTCAGCCCTCCTCCCCACACCGCCCAGTCAGCACGGGTAGATCCTTGCCAGTTGTCTGTAATTCTTCCCTCCCTCGAGATCAAGTTGGACACTGCTGTGCAAGTAGAGAGCTCGTCACTTCTCTCCTGACTTCCTCCATCTTGGATACTTCTCTGCTTCATAATAATGTCTGACTCTCATGTCTCTCAGTGTGGCGCCATGTGGACAAGGGCACGGCAGAGGGGACTGTGGATGCCATGTTGCTCCAGGGACAGGGTAAGCAGAGTCCTGCTTTGTCTCTAGCATGGTGTTGGCTCTTTTGTGCCCCCCATTGTACTGGGTCTAGTAGACAAGGAAGGGGGCACCAATAGAAAGGGCCAGGTGTGTACATAACTTCTGTTTGCACCCGCACTTCAGAGGTGAGGCCTCTGCTCACAGACCCCTGGAGTCAACAGCATTTCTTGTTTGAGAAATGACTTGACCCTGGTTTTTTCTCTTCCAGATGCAATCACAGTGTCCAATGGAGGCCGAATCATGCGTTCCTGGGAGACTAACATTGGGGGCTTGAATTGGGAGATTACCTTGGATAGTGGCAGGTAGAGGGGCAGAAGCTATATTTCTTCTGGCTGGGCTAAAGGCTTAATGAAACACAGGTCTACATGGAGAGAGCTCTGCACCTTTTGACTTTTTCTCTTGGGACTACTGAAGAGCCATGGCTGGGTGTTCTCGAGGTTATAGGGCCCCTGTCTTTACTCAGCTGGCATTTACTGAGCACCCATTAGGTGCAGAGTTCTGGGTTAGGGGTGGTGTTTATTGTTAGACTTAAATACCCATCCTAAGCTTTCTTGACTGGAGACACTTGCAGTGTTTTAGATAGAAGAAAAGAATATAAAACTTTCCTGATTTGAATTTTTGTATTTAGAGGAATAGTTTGAGCTGTTGTCATGTCTTTGTTAAAGTTGTTTAAATGATGGAGTCATTTGCATTAACTTACATATCTCTAGTAGTAATTCATTCAGTGAACTCGTGGTGAGCCCCTGAGGTGGGAACTCTCATGTGGATGGGAGACAGTTTCTGCTATCAAGGAACTCATTGTCAGGTGGGGGAGGCATGTCACCCAGTAATGACAGCGGTGTCAGATGGGTGCCATGGGAGAGGGTTGGCTTGGTTGCAGTGAAGTTAAGGACAGGTGGGGACAACCCTTTGGAGACTCAGAGTGGTTCAGGGAAGTGTTCTGTTTGGGTGGCTGAAAGTCACTGAATGAAAAACAGAGGCAGGACTCGGATCCAGATCCAAGCCTGTTTTCCTGCCTGCTCAGCTATAGCGCTAGACTTCTGATCGCCTCCTTTAGCCTGCGGCTGTAGAGGCCCTAGCACGCTCCCCCTGTTCCTGTGCTCAGTTTCCAGGCGCTTGGGCTGGTAGGCCTGCAGGAGTCTGTGAGGTACATCGCGGTCCTGAAGAAGACTACTCTCGCCCTCTACCACCTCTCCAGTGGGCACCTCAAGTGGTTGGAGCATCTCCCAGAAAGGTAAGGCGACAGCTACCTGGTCCTGTTCTCTCTAAGCCCCTCTTTCTCCTTGAGCATTGCTTCCGCCCAGGCATGCCCTCTCTCGACATCAGGGGTGGTGTGTGGGGCCCACTGCATCCAGGTCTGGACTCAGGTTGTGCTACCTCTGGAGTTTCATTTCAGTGAGAAGGAAGCTCAGATGGAGCATCGAGCCACTCACGAAAGAGCAGTGGCCCACTTGCTCATGGCTACAGTCCTGTGGCCTTTGGGATTCAAGTCAGACAGAGCCTTTCGTTCCGGTTAGGAATGAGGGCAGTCACCAAGAGCCCAGAGTAGGAGCTGTGTGAGGTTTGAGATGGTTTCCAGAAGTCCAGAAGCATTGAAGCTGGGAAGGAACATGGGGAGAGAGGAAAGGAAAGGATCTGTTTAGGTCACCTGTGTCTATTTAAAAAAACTAAAATTCCTGTTGGGCCCGGGCGTCAAGAACTGTGAGCAAAGCAGGCCCAGCGGGGATTGTCGGGAGCTGCAGTGCGCGGGTCGACCTGTAGGGGGCAGCCTTACTCAGCCGATTGGTGCTGGGTGGGCACACTGGAACGCCTGGTGCTGCCACATCTAATTTCTTTCAGAAAGCCAGAGATCTGATTTTTATGTGTAGGATCTCAGTTCTGACGGTTGACAACTATTTGAAATGAAAACAAAACAAAAAACTGTACAAGCCAGACAAATCCTATTTGGGGACAGCTAATTTGTGACAGCTAGCTCATGTTTTGGGGGAGCCCTGGGGCGGTCCTGCCCTGTGACTCACTGTTGTGCCCTGCCTTTCTTTCCTTCCTCAGTGACAGCTTCCATTACCAGATGCTGTACTCCTACGGCTCTGGGGTGGTGTGGGCCCTTGGAGTTGTTCCCTTCAGCCACGTGAACATTGTCAAATTCAGCGTGGAAGACAGCGAGATTGTTCAGCAGGTACGGTCGGGCATCTGGCTCAAGGAGCTCTGTGAGTTGGGAGGAGAACAGATAGAGCCCTTCTTTGCAGGGAACTCGGCTGGGTGGGGACAAATCCATTTGTAGTTCCTGATTCTGGTTGCTCAAGACTGCCTCCTCCTCATCAAGCGTTTGCTTTAAGCCTCACATGTGTGCATGGTACTCTCAGGGTAGCAAAAGAAAGTACAGCGGTCTGCTCATTGCCTGCAAGTCCCTCACATGATAGTACTGGGAAATGATGAAACCACTGGCGCGCCCTGGTGGAGTAGCACTTTTGTCAGTCGCCTCTGAAGGAGGGTCCCAAGGACCCATGTTCTCATCCCAGGACTGGAGGGAACAACTCATAAAAATAAAAGATGCTTCCTCCTCCTCTCTCTTCCTGTTTGCCTACCTACTTGCCTTCATTACTGCCTATACATTTCCGTTAAAAAAAAATGAGGAAGCCACTTATGATATATATAGTAGAGAAATGCTTATCTGAAGTGTCATGTATTAAAAATGGATCTGGTTTAGTTTTCTAGTGACCAGAATGCAAACCCTGATTTTCTCCATCTTTGAAGGCTCTTGGGAGGCTGGGGGGAAACGAAGGACTCCTTTTGAATCGACCATGAAGAACCTTTGGGCATCGGCCCCCAGTCCGTGGTGACGCTGTTGAGCTGAGGGGAGATGTAAAACAACTCACAGTCCTCCTGTTGTGATGTCTTTCTTGTAGGTCAGGGTGTCGACTCCTTGGCTGCAGAGTCTCACCGGAGCCTGCGGTGTGGTGGGTGAAGCTGTCCTGATGTGCCCTTACCCAAACACGCGGTCCCTCCAGACCTTGGCTTTGGAGTCAGAGTGGGAGCTGAGGCCAATCTCGCTGCAGGTGAGAGACCAGAGCTGCTTCCCTTGGTCTGAGGCATTACCCTCATTACCTAAAAATTCTGCTGTCACTGCTTCCTTCCTGAGCCCTGGCAGTGGTTGGGAGGTCAGGTCTCTGGCTGAATGGCATCAGAAGAAATGAACCATTCTCTTTGGAGAACCTGAATGGGAGCTTCTGAAACCACCTGCCATGGCCTGGTTATTTTCACCAGCAAAGTGGGGCAGAGGTTGGAAGCCTGGGAGGGATCAGTGACTTGTTGGCATCTAGCTCTAATCCTCCTCCCCTTTACCTCCCAGGCTCTTGACTTAGAATTTGCAAGTGACTTCCAACCTCGGGTCCTGCCCACACAGCCCAACCCAGTGGATCCTTCTCGGGCCCAGTTCTTCCTGCAGTTGTCCCCAAACCACTATGCTCTGCTGCACTACCATGACAGGGCCCTGAGTCTGCTCAAAAACTTCCCACAGGTAACTGCAGGGTATGTGGGTGCTAGGATTCAGGAGGGTCTGGCCACGCAGGGATGCTGAGCCCTGCCTTTGAGTCTTGAGAAACATTTGCTCAAAAGAGAAGGCATCTTTCCAATGTGGTCTGAGAGCAGGTACCCTGAGAGCAGAAAAAGGATCTCTTGTCTCTTGAGAGTTGCAAAGGATCGTTAGGGTAAAACTGTGCCTTCCTCTGAGTCCACAGGAGAGTGAGGGACCTTAGTGAGAGCTTCCCTATAGACCCCTGAGAGCAGCATGGGGTTTAAGATTGACTGGTGCCTGTGTTGGAGGGAAGAGAGAGTTCTGCTGCCAGCTGGGGATGCCCCTGGGCCTCCCTCTGCCCTCAGATGCTCTGGCCATTTTGTTCCAAAGTCGAGAGCATTTTCACCTTCAAAGCCAAAGGGCCTCTCTAGACACAACCCTCTAAGGCTGCTGGCTGGTACTGGCTGCCTCCAGGAACTGAGTCCTTGTTTTTCTGCTAGGCTGCCCTCGTGAGCTTTGCCACCACCGGGGAGAAGACCGTGGCCGCTGTCATGACCTGTCGGAATGAAGCGGTGAGTATTAGGAGTAACAATTAAGTCTCATTTCCTTCCTTCTGCGCTGGGAACCCCAGGGCTCCACAGTCTGGGCGTGTTCTCCCGTGACTGAGCTGGGAGCAGGCGATGGTAAGGAATGAGTTCTCCCTTTCCGTGTGGTACTTTCCACCCACCCCCGTGTCCCTAGGAATGACCCCGCACGTGGCACCGTCCCCTTCATCTGAAACTCTTGGGGTGCATAGACTTTCTGTTGGTGGGAATGAGAAATGAGATTTGCCGTCTCTCAAGTGCTGAGAAAGGAGTGAAAGCTTCATTTTGGTGACTGGGATGTGCCTCTTAGGCTGACTGTTGTCTGTCCTCTTCTGGCAGAAACCAAGTGTTTCTGACGATGGGCCGCTGGGAAGCTTTGTGGAGCAGTCTGGTCCTCAGGTAGGGAGCGGCAGTGGGGCGGTGTGCCAGACCTGAGACACGGGCCACCCAGCGGCGTTCGGGGAGCAGCCGGGGCTCAGAGTCGGCCTCCTTGAGTTCTGGCCTCAAATGAGGTCTTCTGAGGCCTGAAGCATGTCTCCTTTGATCCTTTTTAGTTGGAGGTTAGGAAGTAGGGCTCTGGAATCTGTTCTTAACCACCTTCTCAAGCTCCCCGTTTCTTTCGGGGAGCTTCCTGGGGTGCTGAGCGCTAGTCTGCGCAGCTGTGACACAGCTGGGTGTGGGCCTGGCGTGCGACACGGACGTCTGTCAGGCCTTCCGTCACTTAGGCCTTCCCGAGGCGGTTTGTGGGCTCCTGCGTCCTGTCCTTGCCTCTCTGACAGGTATGCCGCCTTGTGCCTTCTGAAACAACTACACTGCCATGTTGTTTGCGAGGTACCTTCTTCCTGCCTGTGGGTTTAGCTTTCTTTGCACTGTTGTTTTCCTTTGCATGCATTTCTTCCTCAGGCCAGGCCTTTTTCGAGGCCTCCAATTCTTGACCTTTCTTTGGGGATCCCTTTGGTTGACCCACATGGTTTGTTCCCTAGGACTCGCTGGCTTGCTTCAACCAGACCTACACCACTAACCTCTACTTAGCGGAGACAGGTCGGCGACTGCTCGATACAACGGCTACCTTTAGCCTGGAGCAGAATGGCACTCGGCCGGAGAGGGTGAGTCTTCAGGCTCTGTCTGCACCGTGGCCACAGGTTCCCTTCCGAGGCCAGTCATAGCCCGGGGGCTGACTTAGGGCTCTCTGGACACGGGTTCTCGTTCTTGTGAGCCAGAGACTTGTCATAAACAGAAGCGGCAGGCAGCCTTAATGCCACGTTACTTCTCCCCTGGCACTTTGTGCTCTTTCATATGCGTTCACTGGTTTAGCCTCTTAACAGTCTTAGGGAGTGGTTATTCCTGCCCTCGTTTTACATGTGAAACCACCAAAGTGAGATTCAGGACCTCTCCACTCTAGGCCTGTGAGAGCCTGCCACCTCGCGTCGCCCCTGCGTACATCCAGTCGTGTGCCTCCGTCTCCATGTGATGGCTCCTTCATTTCCAAATGGAAAGTCTCATCCTGGCTTCCTGCTGGTTTTTGCAGGGCGTGACGGGGCCACGAATGGCCTGGTATTCGGGAAGTATTCAGTTTCCTCCGCATGGAGGTCTGAACTAGGGCCAGGTGTCATGCGTGCTCCCGAGAACACGCGCATCTCGTTGGAGTCTAGCTGGAGGCTGTGTTACGCAGACATCAGATAACGCCAGCACCCAAGCTTCAGGCAGCTCCTTGAGCTTTGAATCTGGTGCCCTTAGAGGCGGCTGCATCCTCACCGACTGCCTTGGTCTTGACTTTGGCTTACAGCTGTACATCCAGGTGTTCCTGAAGAAAGATGACTCCGTGGGCTACCGGGCCTTGGTGCAGACAGAGGATCACCTGCTGCTCTTCCTGCTGGGTGAGCGGACCTCCTTCACCCTTCACTTGTATAGGCCTGCCCGGGAGGCCTGCCTTGAGGCTGTGGACCAGCTGCTAGGAAAGGTGGTCATGGCATGTACCTGAGTATTTTCTCCAGAGCTGTATGTCACCAGCTTTTAACAATTCCTTAGCATTCTGGGATGGGGCCTAGAACTCACCTCACCTGACCTGTGGAGTCCAGCCTCTTGCCTCTTGCCTTTCCACCATGTCTTTTTCCCACAAGAGCTGCGGCAATCCTGAGCTGTCCAGAAGAGCCCTTCAGGAGATGGGCAGTGGGCTGCACTTGTAACCAGGGTTTCTGCAGCAGGCAAGGTGGTGTTGTGGAGTCGCGAGGAGTCTCTGGCAGAGGTGGTGTGCCTTGAGATGGTGGATCTCCCCCTGACGGGCGCGCAGGCTGAGCTGGAAGGAGAATTCGGCAAGAAGGCAGGTATGAACCGCAGTCGGGACAGCAGAGCTGCTGGAGGCAGGGGCTTGGGGAGCGGGCTGGTGAGTCGATTTGCAGAAATACTGTCACACAGCATCCCTGGCTTCCTGGTGCCCTTTCTGTTCTGAACTGGCTCCGTGAGCGATTTCTAGTACATTCGTGGCTTAGGCTTTATGGAACTTTTCTTTTCTCAGAAAAGATCCTGTGAGTCGCTCTAGGGAAGAGCTTGAGAAAAAAGATGCTTAGAATAGTAATGCTCCCACTCCCTGAGTGCCTCACTTCTGTCAGGCACCATGTCAGCCACTGTTCTCACTGTCCCCAAAGCAAACACCTTTCTAGAGAGACACACTTGAGCTGATCAGTTTTTGGGGTCATGACCCGACACCCTCTGGAGCAGGCCACAGTCCCAGCCCTCCTGGCTCACTTGACTTGGGTTCAGTCCTGCCTCCCACCAGCCTCCCTCCCTCCTGGCCGTTCATCTGGCTCCCAATGGTGTGTGTTGAGGGCCTGTTCCAGGCCCGGCATCCGCTAGGCATTGCACATTTTCTTAAGCCGATGATTAATTTGATTTTATTGTTTATTCCCGCTGCCTGGATCCAGCGATTCAAGGTAATGTCTGCTTCCTGCTGCCTTGGTGCTTGTTGCCTGCTCACGTGACTGGCTTTCGGTTAATTTGTTTTTCCTGACTTGCATTAAGAGGTACCTCCTGCGTGTATATATTTGTGGACTGCGCTGTCTGTGACTTGTCCTGTTTGCCTGCCACTTCTGTATCTTGAGTTGAGGCGGATGGAGAACAGGATGAGCAAAGATACCACACCTTTTATTGAGCACTCCCTGAACCCTGCACTGTGTGAAAGCCTGCATGTACATCAAGTGGTCTGATCTTTGCAGTAGCCCAGCAGGTCCCAAGCCATTTTACAGACGAGAACCAGAGTCCAGAAGGTTAAGTGCAGTTCTCAAGGTCACTCAGCTAGTCAGTAGTGAGCTGAGCTTTTAACCCAGACTCAAGGCCATGCTCTTTGCTATGTTGCCTTGCTTCACTGACCACACCTTCCCTGTGGAGGAGATTGCAGGGTGGCGTCTGGTTCGTGGAGGGGGGCATGATTGACAGTGCTGGGAACGGGTGTAAGTTGGGTCTGTTGGACAAAGTAGGAGTGAAGCAGTGGGAAATGAATACTGGCTCATGACACATACATCTGCACCCCTGTACCCACACCCTTTTTCTGGCTTTGCCATGGCCCACGGAGCCTTCCCTGGCCATTCTGGAGGTGGGCCGTGGTGGAGCCGCTCATGGCATGGCTGTGTCCTCGTGGCTGCTCCCTCAGCTTTTAGTTTCCTGTCCTGAGAGTGCAGGCAGGGCGTGTAGTAAGAGCCAGGTGAGTGGGTTCTGAAGTTCCTGCGTGCTTCTCCCAAGTGTGAGCCTGCTGGTCCCATAGAGCACTGCTCCTTGGGCTTATAGCCTGGGGTGTGACTGACTTGAACTCCACGAAAGAGGGAGAGACTCCTCATTAGGCAAGACAAGTACCCGCCTTGCCAGAAACACCTCGTGTGGGGGGGCGGGAGGCTCAGTCGCATTTGCTTTTCCTTGATACCAGATGGCTTGCTGGGGATGTTCCTGAAACGCCTCTCTACCCAGCTCATCTTGCTGCAGGCCTGGACTTCCCACCTCTGGAAAATGTTCTATGACGCTCGGAAGCCCCGAAGTCAGATCAGGAATGAGATCAACATTGACACTCTGGCCAGAGATGAATTCAACCTCCAGAAGATGATGGTGATGGTGACAGCCTCGGGCAAGGTGAGGGGTCTTAAACCCCTGGTCCCAAACATTCCGAGGCTTCCAGCCTGGGAAGCAGAAAGCCTTCATTAGTGCTCTCATTTTCTGGGGGATGTGCCGTTCTGTTTTGTCTTTCTAGCAGTGAGCCGGTTGCTTGTCTGTCTTGCAGCTCTTTGGCATCGAGAGCAGCTCTGGCACCATTCTCTGGAGACAGTATCTCCCCAGCATCAAGCCAGACTCCTCCTTTAAACTGATGGTGCAGAGAACCACTGCCCACTTCCCCCAACCCCCGCAGTGCACCCTCCTGGTGAAAGACAAGGTGAGGCCTCCTCCCACCGCTGATGGGAGCCGCAGCGGGTGGCTGTATGGTGTTTTGTAACTTAAATTTCTCCTAGTGCTTTGGAATTCTGAGAGTTAAAGAGGCGTGTTTAGGGGTCGGGCCTCTGCTTATTCCCATTTTTTGCTTGCGTGGAGGACTGAAAATGACTGCAAAGTGGGTGTGACTTCATCATGCCTGGAAAAAGCTAGCTCTCCTTCCCAAACTTAGGTGCTTCCTGGCAACGTCTTCTTTCTATGAAGGAGAGCAGGACACAAAGCTATTTCTGCCTCCCTGTGGATTTTTGTGGGTTCATTCTGGCATGAGTAGGGAGAGGGTGGCATGACTGCCCTGGGGTTGCTGAATTGGTACTTGGCCTTTTCATTCATTCCTCAGCATGCCCAGTGCTTGGTTAGCTCTGCAGTTGGGCAGTTTGTCTTTTCCTTTTAACATTAACCCTGGGGACCTCGCACCTTTGGCCAGGACTTTGCTTCCCACAAAGAAGACAAACACTAGGGAACCCCTCACAGTGGCGCTGAAGTCCCAGTTTTCTAGATTGACCTTCAGGATTTGCACTTAGACTCAGTGGAGTCTGCTTACGCATTTCAGGAGACTGGAATGAGTTCTCTCTATGTCTTCAATCCTGTCTTTGGGAAGTGGAGCCAGGTGGCTCCCCCCGTGCTGAAGCGCCCCATCTTGCAGTCTCTGCTGCTCCCCATCATGGATCAAGACTATGCCAAGGTGCTGCTGTTGATAGATGATGAGTACAAGGTAGGACACCTGCAGGGCTGGAGGGCCTCTGGGTGGGGTTGGGTGTGTTGGGGGGGTGGGGAGACAGCACGTTTGGGCTCGAAGGGCATCTCAAGGTGACTTGACTGCTGTTTCTAAAGCATATAGGTGTTTTCACCTGTGAAAACAGGCGCGACAAAGAACTCACTTAAGCCCTGAATTTGGTAGTCTTTAATTTTTTTTTTTTAAGGAAAGGTGCAGGCAGGAATGAATTGAGCAGAGGCAGCAGGCAGCAGGGAGAGAGAGGAGGGAGAATCACTTATTTTGCTTGTTGATCTTAATTTTTCCCCTTGTCTCGGGATGCGAACCTGAGACCTTGGGAGGTATGTGCACTGCGCCCAACCCCTGCTCCACCAGGGGGTGCCGACTTCACTTCTTTTGAGATACACTGGTTTATTCTTAAGTCTCCCTTTGATGGCGAGCAGTAATGAATTTAGAGAAACTGATTAGAGATTCTGAACTTTTCCTTTATTAATTATTAAATTATTTATTATTTATTACTTTATCATTCCTTTTCTTGGGCTCTCTGTGGTTTTAAGGTCACGGCTTTTCCAGCCACTCGGAATGTCTTGCGACAGCTTCATGAGCTCGCCCCTTCCATCTTCTTCTATTTGGTGGACGCAGAACAGGGACGGCTCTGTGGATACCGACTCCAAAAGGTAGGGACGGGCAACCCTGCAGGACTGTTTGTTGGAGGGAGATGGATGTTTCCTGGTTATCTGACCCGGAAGCGAATGATACCATCACTGTCGTAAACAGATCAGCATAACTCCTGATGCTTGAATTAAAGTCCGTCATCGGTTATATTTATTGAGTACACACTCACAGCAGGCATGGTTCTCAGTGCTGTGGGAAGAGCAGTGCACAGAAGTCTCTGCCCTGATGGGCTTTTCCTCTACATTTCTTTTCTGCAGCAGAAAAGGACGTTTCTCTCCTGTCTTGGGAAGGTGTGAGATGGGAACAAGGGTTGAGTGAAGAGCTGTGCTTTTTAATGAAGCTGATGCTGCCAGCCCTCTCGATGGAACACATGCTTTGATTTCGCTTTCTTTCCTTTTTTTACCCCTTGACTACTGGTCTTGATCTTGGGTTTGTAGCCTTTATAGCCTGTGCCTTAACAGCGTGAACCACAGGAGGGGTCTATGCTTTAAATTTTATTTCTAAAAATGGGGTCCATTTGTTCTGATGCTGACATACTTGAGTTGAGCTTTTGCAAATGGTCATATGTGCTGTCTCTGAAGCCCAGCTCTGAGGCTCACAGGGCCTGGCCTTGGCCTCGTTAGCAGGACTGCATAGAGGAATAATTGGTGGTGTTACGACTCTCCTATCCTGTCCCGTAGGACCTGAGAGGCAGGATAGCACAGAGGTTATGTCTTGTCATCTACACTCACTAGAGTGACTGTGGACCTAGGACTGCTCTGGCCCTGTTTTCTTGTCTGTATAATAGGTTAGTAGCATTACCTTCTAGAACTGTTGTCAGGGTCCTGGGAGTTAATTCATGTGAGTCACAGCAAGCAGTGCCTGGCATGTGGTGGTGCCACCTCAGCTTCAGCTGCTTTATTTAAAAAGTGCCTTTTCTGACGTAACAGCCAACTGTCAGCATAGGCCGCATAGGAAATGAACTGCTCAGAAAACAAAATCTTTACCTTTGTGGGTGGAAAAATCATCCTTAAAGTTGATTTAAAGATGATCTTGAAAGAGAATGTTCTTTGTGGATGGAGGAGCAAGCGAGAGTGTAGGTGTCACGAAGCTGGGGTCCTGGAAATGTTGCTGGATTAGTGATGGCCATGGGAAGACAAAGGAAACCGAGCACCCGAGGGAAGGAGGGGAATGTGGCCCTGCAGCCTGTGACCTGAAGATGTGTTTACTGGTGACCTGAGCTGGGGCCGTGAAATGGTAATCCTTATGTCTTCGCAGGAGTCCACTTCAAGGCCTTATTTCTTCTTAATAAAAATGTTTATTTCAAAAAAAAATTTTTAAATTAGTAACAAAAATACAGTCTCATTGGAAAAGATTAAACTGATAGACTGCAGCCTGCGAATGGGCCTCTCAGCCCACGCCCAGTGCCTCCCCGAGCCCCTGCGGGCTCCTCGCCTGCACTCTGCTTACACGACCGCAGGGAGCGCTGTTTCACATCTGTTTTCCTCACTCGAATGAGCTGATCCTAATGGATGTGAAATTTGCTTTTTTCAAGTACTGTGTTTTCTACCTCATTATTTTGTTAAAAGTATAATATTGAGAAAAGCGCACAATTTGAAGTCACAACTCAGTGACCCGCCACAGAAGGATTACAGGTGTTTACATGGTGATGAGCCCGGGAAGCAGATCTGACCCATCAGCGTCCTGAAGGCCCTTGGCCCTTGGGTCACGACTGACCCCGGGCTTCCTGGGATTCCACAGTGTGTGTGTGTAATCGTGTCTAACTCCTGTAATGTTTTGAGGTCCCCGCCACCTTAGTAATTCACCCCTGGCCCAGTATATAAGCGTCTGGAAGTCTGGTGAATAGTCCTCTTCCTTCTTACTGACTTTAGCATTTTTAGTCCAGCCAGAGGTCCAAAGCTTCTTCACAAATGGGATCCTTAAATGCTTTTTCTAGGAGCTGTGCTCTCTGTTCCACCAGCACAAAGGCCACAGAGAATGAACTGCAAGGCGTGTCCAACGACCGTCTCAGGGTGGGGTGCACCTCCTGACCCCGTGTGCCGCTCTCTGCCCCGCCCTAGGGTCTCACCACTGAACTGAGCTGGGAGCTGACCATTCCCCCGGAAGTCCAGCGCATCGTCAAGGTGACGGGCAAGCGCAGCAGCGAGCACGTGCACTCCCAGGGCCGCGTCATGGGGGACCGCAGTGTGCTCTACAAGGTAGGCCGGCAGCGGGCTAGAGCCGGCTGGGGGTTTGAATCTGTCTCCATGTCTGCAGGTGCACGCCCGACCTGGAGCCAGAACTTCCTCCCCGTGTCTGTGGAATGGGCGGGATTAGCCCTCATCCTCAGGTTGTGATCGTGCATGAGATGCTCGTGCTCAGCATGGTGCCTGTTTAGGGCCATGTTAGCCGTTCTTACTCCACGGAGTCCTGGGGCTAAATCTTGGTCATCAAACTCGGTCTCTGCCTCACCGCCATCGTTAGTGGTGAAGGGAGGGAGGCAGCTGAGCGGTGGGCTGCAGGACTCCTGGGAGAGTGTGTCAGCGTTGTCGCGATGGACATTAACTCTACCTTCTGGAGGGAAGACGGTTGGAGGAGATGTAACAGAACAGCTAGCACAACCTAGGTACTCAGTGTGAAGCTGCCTCCCTGAGCGTGAGGCGGTGTCGCAGCGCAGGCCTGGTGTATGGCCTCGGTTCAGATTTGGCTGTGCTGCGGACTTGCTGTTCGTCGGGAATAATTCGCTGAGGCTTCCTCATCGTCTGTTGCACCTCTGATGGGGATGACAGCACTGCCGTCACAGGCTTCTGGAGATGAGCGTAACACAAAACCTGATTATAACATACCTCTCGTGTAGTTGGCTGATTACTGATGCCCTTGACGTGACGTCTTTACTGTGGGTCCCTTCCATGGGGCTGCTGTTTGCTTTCTGGTGGGGCGGGTTTTGGAGGAAGGAAGCAGTTTGGAGTAAAGGCAAGTAGGCAGCAGGCCGCAAGAGAAGGGAGGAAGAAGCAGTTTTTATTGTTTCAGTGGTTCATCTTAGCTGTTCTCCCTGCCCCGGGATGCGAACCCAAGTCCTGGGACTCTCTGCAGACAATGCCTGAGCCATCAGAGTACCTGTCCTCAGTTTTGCTTCTCTGGAGTGACCAGATAGTGCAAAGCGACTTGTACTAGAGAAAAATACATCCACTATACCTTTACAAAGTAAAATTTACTATGTTGCAAAAAACTAGCCAATCCTTGAACATTTGCAGCAGAGCTGAGGTTACCACCAGAGAATGGGGGCAGTGGGGTGGGGCCGGGGCAGCTGGTGGCAGAGCCCACTGGACAGTGGTGAAGAGCACTCGGTGGTGTGGAGGGCAGGGTGTGCTGATGAGTTGTGTGACGAGGAATGGGGAGACTACATAGAGTCATTTTAATGAGTAGAAATATTAAAGAAATACTAAAATAATAGGAGTAGAACTTTCTGGATTCATACTTGTTACACAGATTTTTTAGGCTTAGTTTTTTTTTAATTTTAATAATTTTTTTATGACTGAATTAAATTTAGATTTACAGAAAGCTACAAAGATAGTATGTGCAGTTCCTGTAAACTCCCTACCTCACTTTCTCCTGGGGCACCATGGGACCTCTGTCTGAACTAGGAAACTAACATTTTACAGGCCTGTTAACTCCAGGCATTAGTAGGGTTTCACCAGTTTTCCCATTAACGTCCTTTTCTGTCCCAAGATCCTCTCCAAGATCCCACATTGCATTTAGCTGTCAGGTCTCTTTACTTTCCTCTGGTCTTTGACAGCTTCTCAGTCTCTTTTTCATGACCTTGATAGTTGAGGACAGCACAAAACACTCAGGTGTTTTCTAGAATATCTCTCAATTTTGACTTACCTGATTTTTTTTTTTAAGGAAAGGTGCAGGCAGGAATGAAGAATAGTAGGAAGGCAGGAAGAGAGAGGTGGAAGAAGCACTTTATTTCTATTTAGTTGTTCACATTGGTTGTTCCCTGGGTCCTGGGTCTTGAACTCTGGACCTTGGTATGTATGTGGGACTGCTCCCAGGGTGTGCTAGACGGCTAGGCCACCAGGGTGTCAGAAGCTTTTCTCATGGTTAGACTGTGGCTGTGGGTTTTGGGAAGGAATACCACATAGTGGTGAAGCGGTGAATGTATATATCCAGTGTCAGCTGGATGCCAGGTGCTCTTAGACACTTGGGCCCATCGGTGAACAGAAGAGACATCATTTCTTGTCCTCATGAGGCTTTCAGTGTATTTGGGAGCAGCTAGTAAGGAGAATGAATAAAATTATGTAGCATATCAGAGCATGGCCAGGTCGGTAGAAAAATACAGCACTGAGAAGAGGGGAAGTATGTGTTGGGGTCGGAAAGCGGATCTGATTTAAAAGAGGGCATTGAAGGAGGGTCTCATTGAGAAAGTGACCTGTGAGTGCAATCAAAGGAGTAGGGAAGTCGGTCATGTGTTCTGGGGAAGAGCCTTTCCTACAGAGAAGTCAGAGTGCTCGGATTGTTTCAGGACCAGCCAGGAGCGGAGTGAGTGCAGAGTGTGTTCTAGTTGCTGAGGCCAGAGAGGTGGTGGGGGCAGACCTCAGGCATTACTTTGGCCTTTATGTTGAGTGAGATGAAGACCACTGGGACGTTTGAGCAGAGAAGTGACAGAAGTGACCAGGCTTTAATGAGCTCACTTGACTCACATGCTGAGGCTAGACTGCAGGGGACCCGGGAGGAGAATAACAGACAGTTAGGCTGCTGTGGTCACCCAGGTGGGATAACGGTGGCTTTCATTGGGTGGTCAGGGTGGTGGGAAGGGGTCAGATCCTGGTTGCTTTTGAAGGGTGAGCCAGCAGGATATGCTGATGGGTGGGGTGGCTGTGTGCTGGGGGACAGGAAGGAGTTGAGGGTGGCTGCGAGCTTCGGGGTCTTAGACCCCACGCACAGGGAGGGTAGGGGTAGCACAGGAGTTCAGTTTGGGGCCCATCAGGTTTGAGATGGGACATCTAAGCAGAGATGTTGTCGTCTGTCAGGCAGGTCTGGAGCTGAGGGGAGGTCTGGCTGAGAAGTGTAAGCCTGGGCCAGCAGCCATGGGTGGTGGGAAAGCCGCGAGACCATTTCGGACCCCCTCGTGCCCAGGGCTCCCGGGAAGGGCCGCTCGTGACGTGCCATGGTGGTTTTGCAGGAGCTTCCTCTCTTTCTCTCCAGAGCCTGAACCCCAACCTGCTGGCCGTGGTGACAGAGAGCACAGACGTCCACCATGAGCGCACATTCATCGGCATCTTCCTTGTCGATGGGGTCACCGGGCGCATCATCCACTCCTCAGTGCAGAGGAAAGCCAGGGGCCCCATACACCTTGTGCACTCCGAGAACTGGGTGGTGGTAAGGAGCTTAAGAGTGTATGGCCGGCCTCCCAGCATCTTTAATCCTCTCCTTGCCTCTTGTTCCGGGAACCAGCTGCCACTCTGTTCTCAGAGGGTCCTGAGCCCCTGTGGTCAGCAGAGTGTGCTGGTGCGGGGCGAGGCTCGAGCATCTGACTGCTTAGCTCTGCTCCCAGCTCTGCCTTTTCCTGATTGTACAGCTGGGAGCTAATTCTTCAAGTTCTCTGTGCTGCATCATCTGTCAACCTGGGATGAAAAGTCACCTTGTGTCTGGTTTAGAATGCTGCCTGGCACACAGCACACACTCAGATGTTAGCCGTTATTATTCCGACTTCTAGGTAGCCCCCAAACTCCTTTGTTATGTGATGAACTTTGGATAAACCTGGATAAAAGTGCCCTGTAAGTTGGCAAACCTGCTAGCAATGAAGAAGACTGGGTTGCTGGCCGCTCTTTCCTGCTGCCTGTGGCTAACTGGGAGGGTGTTTCCCTGGGACTCGCCCGCTCTGGACCCAGCAGCTCAGCCTGAGTGGCCGCCCCTCCTCTCTCAGTACCAGTATTGGAACACCAAGGCCCGACGCAACGAGCTGACCGCGCTGGAGCTCTACGAGGGCACTGAGCAGTACAACGCCACCGCCTTCAGCTCCCTGGACCGCCCCCAGCTGCCCCAGGTCCTGCAGCAGTCCTACATCTTCCCCTCCTCCATCAGCGCCATGGAGGCCACCATCACTGAGCGTGGCATCACCAGTCGACACCTGCTGAGTAAGTGACCAGCAGGTTGTGGCCGAGTTCCCCAAGGCAGCAACGCTAAAGGGCAGAGTTAGGGGTGCTCTGTTGGACCACCTTTCGGGAAGGTTAGCGAGGAGAGCTTTATTCAGTTTTGCTGCCCATAAATCGTGATGCATCTCCTTGGTCCTCATTCCGATGAACCACTTGGCTCCTGAGTTCTCGTCTTACTCAGGAAACGAGCCCGATCTCACTCAGACACTGCGTCTTTATGTGGTGTCCACTCCAGTCTGGGCACTGCTTACCCGGCTGCTCCGTGTGCTGATTTTATCAGAGACCTTTGTGGCCCTCAGCTTTGACAGGCACTTGGGGTGACTTTATTCTCAAAGATGAGGGACTGCCCTCAGCATGTCCCTGGGCCACCCCTCTGCTCCTGGAGTCCCCACCGTGGCAGCGTGTTGGGCCCGAGCTGGCTGACGGTGAGGAGACTTGTTTGGGGCAGGTGTTAGAGGGCTAGAGAGGGATGAAGACGAACCAGTGACTTGCCTTGCTCTTCTTTCTAGAACTTTATTTTCTGCCATCTCAGGCTGACACGGGAAGAAACCACTGCTGTCAAAGTGGAAGCCTTCACTTGGCCTATGTGTATTATTGGATTATTGTTTGGGGCTATTTAAGGGCACCTGCCTGACCCGCTTTTCAGTTTCAAGCATTGTTTTAATGGTTCTTGTAACTGGTGCTGGTCTGGGCTTGGGTCGGGTGAGTGTTCACTTCCGCTGACTTCTGTCTGCACAGTCGGGCTGCCTTCTGGAGCGATTCTGTCCCTTCCCAAGGCTTTGCTGGATCCCCGGCGACCTGAGATCCCAACAGAACAAAGCAGGTGAGATCCTTGCAGGTCAGAGTGCTAAGGCTCTGACCCTACGGAGTGAAATGTGTATGTACCAGTGGAAAAATAAAGGGACAGGGCCTAGAACGCATGGGAGGGAGCAGGTCTGTGAGGAGAGGTCGGAGAGGTGGCCCTGGAAAGCCCCTCTGAAGAGGTGGCTTTGGGTAAAGACCTGAGGGAAGTAAGAAGCCATCTGTGTGGGTATCTCAGGGAGAACTTTCCACATGGAGGGAACAGCCAGTAAAAATACCCTGAGATCCTGTCTGGTGACTTCAGGGAGGGCAGGCGGCCAGGTGGATGGCGGGACACTAGGACAGGAGGTCAGGGAAGTGTGGGAGTGGTCACGTGAGGAAGCCAACACTTACCACTGCTGTTTGTTTTTTTTTTTTTTTAAAGGAAAGGTGCAGGTAGGAAGAGAGGAGGAAGAAGCATTTCTTTCTTTCTATTTAGTTGTTCACCGTGGTTGTGCCCCCTGGGTCCTTGGGAAGTCTGTGGACTGCACCCAGCAGACTCATCCACGAGGCCACCAGGGAACACCTACTATTCTTTCTTTGTGTTACCAACCATTTCAGCGTATATAGTGGCCTCCACTCCAGTTTCCTTCCCTCAGGGGCTTGAGGAACTGTGAGCAGGGTTGGGAGACTGTAGGCCTGTCTTTGTACCTGAGGAGATGAGGAGTATAGTTTGGAGAGAAAGGGGAGGTTAAAGCCAAGGAAAACCCTGGAGTGATTTGAGGGAATGTCAGAGGACCGTGGCCTGAGGCACGGTGGAGTGAGGAGCAGGAATTGGCCTCGTGGCTCAGTGTTCAGGTTTTAACAGCCCTGACATTCCTCCTCTGTTAAGATACCGGTTTTCTCTGTTACTGTTTTCGATTTTAGAGCAAGGTGGAGACCCAGACTCGCCTTCCTCTCCATGCAGCTTTCTTTCCCTCGGCCCTTCTAACATTCAGCTGCTGAGTGTTTCCCTAATTCAAGTAGGCCTTCAGGAAGATGAGACCAGATATGTGGCTCCCAGGGCCGGCGGGGCGGCTGGAGCGCGCTTCCAGCAGCTCTGAATGCCATCCTGCTGTCTCGCAGGGAGGAGAACCTCATCCCATATTCCCCAGATGTGCAGATCCACGCGGAGCGCTTCATCAACTATAACCAGACCGTTTCTCGAATGCGCGGTATCTACACAGCCCCCTCAGGCCTGGAGTCCACTTGTTTGGTGAGTCGCAGACACGGCCCAGTCTCTGCCACCTTCCCCAGCCACCCTGTCTGACAGCTGCTTTTGTTTCCCCCGCGGAAGAGAGCTGAGCCCTGCTTCCTTCCTTCCCTCCCTGAGTTCGAGGCGGGCAGATCGCGGTTGCCTTGCTTATTTATGTCTTTCTTATTCCTCTGCTTTCCAGGTTGTGGCCTATGGCCTGGACATTTACCAAACTCGAGTCTACCCATCCAAACAGTTCGATGTCCTGAAGGACGACTATGACTACGTGTTAATCAGCAGTGTCCTCTTCGGCCTGGTTTTTGCCACCATGATCACTAAGAGATTGGCACAGGTGAAACTCCTGAATCGTGCCTGGCGGTAAAGACCCAGGAGCCACTGCCAGTCTCAGAGCCGAGGGGAGCGGGGCCGGGCGAGAGGCTCCAGCTGCGGCTTGACAGGTCAGTGCAGAAAGCGTGTTGACGCTCAGCTCAGCTAAGTGCTGTGGGGATGAAGACGGACCTTCACGGAGATTCCTTTTGGGATCCACCCACTGCAGTCTTCCACAGAAGGAGTCTGGACTCACTCTCCAACGGAGAGTCTCGGCCTGTCTCCATGGGCTTTCCCCTGAAGTCCACAGGCTGCCACCCCACTTCCTCTCCTTGGCCCTCCTTTAATGTTGCCTTTTTAAAAAATTCTTACAGGACTTCCAGCAGGTTTTTCCCTTGTGAGACCTGTTTAAATCGATTTTGTTTGCCTTCTGTGTGTCCCACGTTTATCTAGAAATTCTTGTCCTCTTCATCCCTTCAGGGTCCCTTCAGGGACTCTTGTTGACAACTCCACCTTACAGGTGTACTGCTGTACACTGGAGAGAAAGAAAATTCATCCTTAGCGGAGGTTTGAGGACTTAGTGCAGCTTGAGAGCTGATCCGGCCTCTCGTGGCTTCTCCCCAAAGTAACTTAGGGTGGAGGGATCTGCGGGTGGTGTCAGCACTCACTGGAGCTGCACTTCTACTTCCATGCTCTCCTTAAGCGGGGTGGCACCCAGTCCTTGTCTGTTATCAGAGGCCAAGTGTGTAAAATGTCTTGGTTGGTTGGCCACTGCGCATGTGTATCCCCTAAGATGTATGAGAGCTGAGGCCTTCTGAATACTGCTGAATGGTCTGAATCCTGTTCAGACCTCAGGGGAGGAGAGACTGCCCATCTCATAGCACCTCAGTCACCCAAGGCCTCTCTAGCCCTAACCTACTTAGAGAAACTTGTCCTTGTTTCAGAACCTTATTTATCTTTCGTTTTAAACATGAATGTGTGGGTCACTTGTGTTTCTCCTAAAATGAGCAGATTTTAAATCTGACTGACCTAACTTTTTGCAGCTTTAAAACGAGGAAAAAAGGGCTCGGGCTAGGAAGCTGACATGTGTGACTGTCATTGCTGATGGCTCGGGCTCCTGTTTGCTGTAGATTAGAGGAATCCTAAAGGTTTTCCCTTGCTCACGGATGAGGAACGACTGAGTTTCTCTTACTGTGAAGAATGAAGGGTCCAGAGAACACACCATCTGCAGCCCTGTGGGGACAGAGGTCTACTCGTGTCTCAGTAAAGCCAGTGACAGTCCCTTGTTGAAGCTTAGGAAGATTACGTTGGGTTATTTTTGCCTCAGGGGACAAAACCTGCCAATTCAGTCATATAAGAATTTTTTAATTAAAAAATTAGAAAATCTTTGTGGTCCTATGCTGACGGTAGATTCTGGCAGAGAAAAAGAATGAGAAAAATTTTATTTTAGTAAAACAATTGTGAAATTGATTTTGAGTGAAATGATTGAACAGACATCGAAGTATCTCCAGAAAAAAAACAAGCATTTATTCATCCTGACTCAAGGCTTATTTTGTTTAAAAGTGATCTGGGAGAAGGAATAGGTAGAAATTTAAAACTTACTCCCCTGTTGTGAGAAGGCCTGGCTGGAACCTGGCCGCCTTACACCCACGTGTATAAGGTGCCCGTTCTGTGCACAGTCCAAGAAACCTGTGCGACTCCAGTTTGCGTGTACCTGTGCGCTGTGTGTGCCGGACCCACAAAGGACAAGCTGGTGGGCTGGGGTTGGGCTAAGATTCCTCGTCTTCCCTGACCATTGTGCTGTTTTACTGAGTTACCTCAAAGCAGGTGCTTAGAATAGTGAACGATAATGTCTTCTGAGTGTTCCTCCTTTCTTCGTCTTAAAGCAGCACTCGGTTTCTCTAGCTGCACACTCAGCCTCTATCTATGGCTTTTGAACTGTGTCCTCTCAGTTCTCTGACGTTTGTACTTTCCCTCTTTTTCTATGCTTCTCCCTTGAAACATCTGTTCCCCATCTTCATTAACGAGGTGAACTTGGGGCCCCCTGGCAATGGCAGTGTTTCACGTTAAGTGGGAGAGACACCAGTATTGACAATGCTATTTTTATCAGCTGGTCATCATATAAGATCTTTTGTTGTAAAATTTTGCATTGAGGAGCGCCCTGGTGGAGCAGCAGTTAGGTTCATTGCCTCCGAAAGGAGCAAGCCGTATGCCCGTGGGTTCAAATCCCGGGCCTGGGAGAAAGCAACCAATGTGAACAAACAAAATAAAATAAAATGCTTCTTCCTCCTCACTTTTCCTGCCTGCCTGCTTGCCTTCATTCCTGCTTGCACCTTTCCTTTAAAAAACATTATTTTGAGTCTAAATGATATTTAGTGATTTTCAGTCCCTGCTGGGAATAGTATAGTTTCTGGCTTTTGTTAATTTTTCCTTAGCTTTTAACTTTGGACAGGAATCACTTATTGGGGAACATGCTTGAATTAGAGACAGAATTGCATTGTAGTGTTTAGGGTGGGGATTAAAATAGTAATGTATTATGCTCCATTTACCCCTGACTTTTGTGAGCAGTGCTCTGATAAAAATGGGAGTCCGTATATCTTGTGGAAATCCCGTTTTCATTTCCTATGAGTATATACCCAGAAGTGGAATTGCTGGTTTGTCTGGTAGATAAATTTTTAATATTTGGATGAAATGATTTTCCATAGTGGATGGGCCAGTTTGCATTCCCACCACCATTGTGTAAAGGCACCCTTCTCACCACCTCGGCCAGCAACTGTTGTCTCTTTTTGACGGTAACTCCCTGGCTTCAGAGACCGGTTGTGAGCAGGCCCCGTGCTCCCGGCGCACAGTCATTGTGAGACAGAATGAGAATCGAGAACAATAAACATAATTGAAAAGGAGATTAGTTGACACCATTTGTGTGACTATCCCCATAACTGTCTACATCTGTCTGTAGATGGGAATCTGTATCTATTGAAATATATTCCATTTTTAAAAATCTGCTCTAAAATCGATGCCTAGATGAAGCCAGCACATCCGAGAGGGCACTGTGAATCTAGACTGAATTTTGAGAACAGTATATTGTCATAGTCTGCCTTCAGGAGTGGCTTTTATGACGCGGTGCTGTATTCATTCTAGAGATGTTAACTTTTATCACGTTACCTGCAGGGCCAGTGAGAAATTCCCTCTGGTCTCTGTATCAGCCATAGCTGTGTTTTTCACATCACTTAAATTATTTTTCCCCCGACTTTAAATAGAGCAAACATTATTTGTAGAAAAATGTAAAATTCAAATTAATGTGGACTAGCACTAATATTGCTCAGATGCACACTGATCATTTTAGTGCTTTGCATATAAACACTTAGTGGGATTAAACTATTTAATTTGCTGCTGCTTTTTCTTTCTTTTTTTTTAAAGGAAATGTGCAGGCAGGAATGAAGGCAAGTAGGCAGTGGGCAGGGAGAGGAGAAACATTTATTTTTATTTAGTTTTTCATCTCGGTTATCTCTGCTGGCCCGGGCTGTGAACCTGGCTCCTTGGGATGTGTGTGTAGGATTACGCTGGAGATAAGTTATCTGCTAAACCACCGGGCCACACCTCAGCTACTTGTTTTTCACCCAATTCATCATGAACATGTATTCATAAAGATGCCCTAAATCCTTCTGGAACAGCTATGGCAGAAAAAGACTCAACTCCTCAAGTATATTTTAGAAACTTCAATGGAAGTCTGACCTCTCCGAATGTCATCGTATAAGGGCATAGCTTACATGTCTGCAAGGTTTTGAAATTTTCAGTTTGGTAATTTCACAGCCTTTATAAATTGCTGTTCTTTGGAAGAGCTCATTACATAAACTATAGGGATCAGAATCACCCCAAGAATTAACCTTATTTACTTGATTCTAAGCCGTACTTTTTTTTAAATGCCATTTTAATGTCCCTGAAAATCTGGTGCCACTCACATTCAAAGGTGGCTTTTACCTGAAAATATAGTTCCGGTGGTGGGGTGGGGGTGGGGGAACAAGGTGGTGAAGGACCCCAGAATTCATGGTGGGTGCGGTGCGTTTTACCCGTAGATTGAGAAGCAAGTTTATTATCTTGAGTTTGGTTTTGTAAACAAACGAAATACTAAAATTAAATAACTGCTAAAACAGTGGATCTCTTATTAAATTCTTAAAATTCTGTTAATTTTGTTAATCCCTTATGTATTTAAAATTTTTAAATAAAGTCTTCACTCCTTATTACTTTTCATCTTTACTTTTTTTGAACTTTGTAAATAAATCTTTCATTTTTTCACAAGTATCTATTGAGAAATTAGAGTGTGGCTTAGAATCGAATATATATGATACTTACTGACCATTTAAAATTTTAAAGTCATGCATTTCTTCTCTGTATATTCTTTGCTTGGATTGTTTTCTTCCCTACTTTAAACCTCTTCATGAAGCTTTCCCTGTGGATTTTGGTTACCTACATCCTTCAACTTTCCTGGCTCCTAACTAGTTTCTTAAATGATGTATTCTGGAATTTGATCTCAGTCATTCTGTGTTCTCTTGGGGATTGTAAAATTGTTTTCTGAACTCTACATGATCTTAAACATGAAGCTTCTATTTGAAAACAGTTCCCCCAAATGGTTGTATCTTCATAGAAGCCACAGGGTATTTCTTAAATTTCTACAGTCTTTCTTTGGTGACTTAGTAAGGAATTCTTAGATTTATTGAAAGGCCAAGACCTAGGCCAATTCACCCTTTTCTGGTGTACCCTAGAACCATGAGCTCTGAGAAACTAGCTTACTACTTAAAATGCTTGCATGATCAAGTGGGAAATGGCTTTCTGATGCCATAATTTCTGTTTTAAAAGGGAAAGGTGTTGTGTGTGTGTGTATGTGTGTGATTATATACACTCCTTTATACAAAGTTAAAAGAACTTGGATGTTTTAGGCAAAGTCCAAATGGGGTTGGGAAAACATTCTTTAAAACTCTCTTAATATTTAAAAAATGAACAGTCATCATCCCATAATCAAAATAAGGTGGCAGCATTTTGTACAATTTTTAATGTAAACTGAGAGGTACCACCTACGTGTAAATAACGAGACACTGAGATTCTGTATAAATAACTTTGTCATTGTCACCAAGTTCTCTATGTTGAAAGACTATGTAAAGAAAATTAAACAACACAATTTAAGTTCTTTAAAACTTCCATTTCCCAGAGGTAAACACAATTTGGTATGTGTCTCTCCAGCCCACATAATGGTTTGTAACTTGATTTTTAGCATTTAGTAGAGGGTGGCGATCTTTCCACATTAGCAATATGGACCTCCCGGTCCCTTTATGTTCACTGGCCGAGATTCTTAAGTGTTATTCCATTAGAGATTTTCATGAGATCAATAGAATACTCTTCAGAGAAATCAATGGTACATCATTTATTTATTTGTAAAAGGAAAGGTTGCAGGCAGGAAGAGAGAGGAGGAAGAAGCACTTTAGTTGTTCATCTTGGTTTTTATACCGGTCCCAGGTCCTTGGTTTGCTCTTGGCCAAAGGCAGCTGATGAATCTGCTACTCCATCAGGGTGACTCTCGTGCATTATTTAAACCATCTTTTCAGTAAGGATTTCTATAACAAAGTCTGTGTGTGCCTCCTCATTCTTGATGGAGTTTGTGTGTGTTGTCAGTTAAGACGGATCTCTAGCCAAGAAGTCTTATTTTCACTAGCACTAAGGTAGCCATTTCTGACCTATGATACTGAAGCCATTTAGGAAGCTATCTTTATACTGTAGCCACAGAGCTATATCAAAACACATGCTGGTCCATGATCACCTAACATGCAAGCTGAATGAAAGTTTAGACAGCAAAAATACATTTCAAGGCAGTTTCATTGTACTGTATGGTTTTGGTGATAATGTATATCCCACGTGCTGTGATAAAATAAGCTCGAATAGAAGACTGATAGACCAGAATGCCAGTTTATTGTTGACAACGAAGACTTTCTGTAAGAAGACTAGACACCTAATGTCTGCTAGGTGAAATATAGATATATAGATATATAGATATATAGATATATAGATATATATAGTCTCCTGTGGGTTTGGGGGGGAAAGCCTGTATATGGAGTTAACATGCTATTGTAATTTGCTCAATTATGGAGTTAGAATAGGGAATGCGATATCCTATGCACGGTTTTTACTATCAGCATGTATCTGTAAGAGACCAGAAGAGGAGCTACTGCTGGCCAGGGCAGCCCTCCCCTGCCCCCATGTTAAAATATTAATATTTTGACTCTCCTTTTCCTTAGCTTTATGCATACTACTGTTTTGGTTAAGTGCCTGCTACTCATTTTTTTTTTTTTTAAAGGGAAGGTGCAGGCAGGAATGAAGGTAGCAAGCAGGTAGGCAGGGAGAAGAGGAGGAAGATGAACAACTAAATAAATAAATGCTTCTTCCTCCTCTCTTCCTGCCTGCAACCTTTCTTTTATAATTCATGTTTACCCTGGTGGTTCATCCTGGACTCAGGACTCGAATCCAGGGGTACATAGCCTATGTTCCTTTGGAGGTGACTGACCAAACTGCTGCTCTACCAGGGTGTGCCTTTTTTTCTTTTTTTAAGAGAGGAAAGGAGAGTAGGATTGACTTTAAAATGGAAGAGAATGAGGAAATCTACACACATACATGGATATATCCCTGCCTTCTCAGGGCTCAGAATCTTTAAAAAATGAAATATCTGCTGTGTTAGGGCAAGGTTTGCCCCTGCCTGCATCTTCCATATTTTGAATGTTCCAGAAACTTGCTCAGCTATTATCCCCTTAAATAAGACACTAAGAAGAAAATCTAACGCTTTCATTGAAGTTCTGTTTTCCAAGATTCACCTGGAAACTTATTTTCAGTGTAAAATTAGGTCTTTTCTTAGAGCGCAGATTGGGTTATCAGGCACCAGTTGACTGATCAGTGTCACACTGTGGGGAACAAAAGGAGCTCTTCCGAAACTTGGGGGAAGTCAAGGAATTCAGGATTTTCAGACCAACGCCATGGTTTCTGTGAAAATGTCTTCACCGAGTGACCGGTGAGCCACAGGGCGTGGAGCCTGACGTCATCCAGGCTCTCACACAAACACGTCCGCATCGCACGCGTCCCTTCGGTCAAACTGCATTTTCCTCTTAGGTCTGGTTCCTGGATCATTTTATCAGCAAAAATCTAGTCGCGATGCCCTGTGAATACAAGCTTACACTCCCTTTGCTAGTAGGAAAACGGGAGCTTACGTGGCAAGGTGCAAAGAGTGCTGGAAATGCGAGCTGGTAATATTACCAAAGAAGGTAATCAGAACACAAAAAGGATCTGAACGCGAAGAAAGTAAGAACCAGTGGTTAAAACGAGAAGAGGTGGCGTCAGAAGGCGCACGGTAAACGGACACCCCAGCGTTACTGCTACTGGGGACACTCGGGAGGAAGAAGCGGTTCCGGCCCCGTCTTCTCGTCCTGGGCCGTCTGAGCCGGGGCCATGCTATTCGCCGAAGCCTGGGCTACGTCGCTGCCCAGGCCTTGCCGACTGAAACCAAACCCCAAACTCACCTTTCCTGGGCGCCCGGAAGCCGCAGAGCTCCCAGGAGCAAGAGCGGAGCCCAGCGCGCAGGCGCGGAAGGGCGTGTTTTCCTCCGCTCCACCCCGCCCTCACCGAAAGGGAGGTGGCAGGCGCAGCGCTACGCTCCTCCGGGGAGAGCCGCGGGAGGTCGTCCCAGTGTGTCGCGCGTTATGGACGGCAGCTGCGTCGCTCGGGCTGACGCGCGATGACGTCACTTCCGCCCCCTCCCGGGAGGCGGCGCTGGGCCGGTGGCAAGCCCCCGGAGGGAGCCGCAGTAGTACGACGGAAGATGGCGACGAGCGGCGGCGAAGAGGCGGCGGCAGCAGCGGCTCCGGCGCCCGGGGCCCCGGCCATGGGGACAGACACGACTCCGGGCTGGGAGGTGGCAGTGCGGCCCCTGCTGTCCGCGTCTTATTCCGCCTTCGAGATGAAGGAGTTGCCGCAGCTGGTGGCCTCAGTCATCGAGAGGTACCCGGCGGCTGCCCCGGCGGGGCGGGCTCCGGGAGGGGGAGGGGAGGTCGTGCCGGATCTGGACCCGCTTCCCCGGCGACTTCGCGCCGCTCGGTGACTCCCAGCCCCAGGCCCGGCTTGGGAACTCCCCAACCCTGGGAGACGCGGGCTTGTCGGGCTCCTTCCACCAGCCCCGGTAAAATCACCCGTGCCTCAGTTTCCCTCCGAAGCAAAACTTTTGAGGCTGTGTCTCGGAGGGCGTGGCTGCACCCGTTTAGGAGCGACTTTGAGATGCTTCGCGCCCTTAGAGAAATGTTCTCGGGGCTGCCCCCGGTGTTAAGGTCAAAGCTTTGATGAGTTTGCATTTCTCGCACGCGCTGGTCCCCCAGCCTAAACCGGAGCGGAGCCTGGAGTTTCAATTGGAGACCTTGCACATAATTTAGTAACGGTCTCCATGATGCTCTTATCACTGGGAGCACGAGCTGTTTCTGTGATAGAAGTCATTAGTGACCACTGATTTTTTTTCTTTTCAGGTTGCGTTTATTGTTAAAGGTCTTGGATTAAGAACATTTCAGTGTGTTAGTCTGATCATTTTCCCCAAGGAAGAGTGCTCCCTCTCTCACTAACATTTTCAGGCTCTTAGAAATGGTACTCCTTACTGGTTTGCTGTTGTATAGTTTTGCCTTTTTGTACAGAGATTCTTCTATTATGAGAGCTGTGTTCATGGGAAGGCCCTGCCTTCTTCCAGACTTACCTTGCTTAGAGTGGTCTTTCATTAATTTAATTGAAGGCATGCTTTTAAAGCTAGACTCACTTTCATTATTTTTTGTTTTTTCCCCAGACAAATCTTACTTCAGAAACTTCCTGCTTTTGCTAACTGGGGCATTTTAGCTTTAAACCAGTAAAGGTATTATCTAAAGATTATCCAGAAGGTTAGAAATTGCTGTTTGTTGCTCAAGGAAGTCCAGGATTTGGCACATTGTTTATTATGGTGATGATTGTTGGATTTGTGATGCTTTGATGCAGTTAAAGTGTGTGTGTGTGTGTGTGTGTGTGTGTGTGTGTGTGTTTTCCAATAGAGTAATGGTTGGGTTTGGTAACTTCATAGTTTTACAGATAGATTTTCGTATCTAATCATTAAGCCAAGAATGTTCTGAAGATAGAAACAAGTATCTAAGATTCTGCTCTCACATTATGTAGCCTCTTTTTAACTTTTAAACATTTGTATCAGTGGTATTTTCATCAGTTGTACTCATCCTATTATTAATCAATAACATGCCAGTCTTTTTTGGAACACTTGCTTTTGTGCCTTTTGGACATAGAAAAACCAAGTAGGTTATAGAATTATTTGTCAGCACTCTCCCTTACATCAGGTATTCTGAGTCTGTGCGTTTTAAACTATAGTAGTTAAGCAGTTCTCAGCCTTTTTGGCTAAAAATCAAGTGTGGTGTTTCTCGTTACCAGTTTAAACTGATAATTAGGCAACTTTCCCTAAATCTTTGGAAGGAGCCACAATGATATATCACTGGGTTTGAATTTTGTCTAACAAGTGATATTGGCACCTCCTGTACCCCACGTTAATTAAATAATCGAGTTGCTTGAATTTGTGGACACAAGTAAGACCTCTTCATGGTTTAGAAAATAAATCCAAACTGATGGCTGTTTAGTAACAAACTTTCATTGAAGAGAATATCATTGAAATCCCTCTTCTGCTTTTTGGGATTTTTTCGAAAGCCTGTTATGTGTCCTCTTGCGGAGAATAAATCTTAGGAAACATTTCAGAAGAAATACCTGGCTTACAAGGTCGTTACAGTTTAAATAAGTAAACATATCAAGTTTTCAGTTTGTTGTAGAGCAGAGGTCACCACACTTGTTCTCCAAAGGGCCAGATAGTCAGTAAATATTAACAGGCCATACTGGACTAGTCATCTCAGCCATTGATCAGCAAAATCAGCCATACACAATTCAGCCATACACAATACACAAGTGAATTGGGGTGACTATTCCAAACTCTTATTTATGGACACTGAACTGTGAATTTTATATATATATATCCATGTACAGCTTTCTTTTGATTGTTTTACAGCCATAAAAAGTGTAAATGAGGACTGTACACAACTTAGTGACTGGCTGGATGTGGCCAGCAGGTCCTAGTTTGCTGACCCCTGGATTAGAGCACAAAAATGTGTACCTAGCCGACAGTAGTCTGTTTTTCTCCAAAGTGTTGCTTTTCAAAAGACATTAATAAAGTGTTCAGAATTATGGAGGTAATTCTTGAATATTGATTATGGTTCTCAGGTGTGGGGCTGGATGAGAGCCAGCACTGCGGTGGGTTTCCTTTCATGGCTTCAGATGTTTAGGGCCTAGGCTGCAGCTTCACTTCTCTGATTGCCTGTTTCTAGTGTTGTGTGTGCCGAGCGGTGCCTTACGTCTGGGACCTCCTGTTTTGCTGCCGCAGTTTACTGCTGTCTGTCTGTCTTTATGATATCCTGACGCCTTCGTGGCATCTCTTTCCTCCTCTGATCCAGCAGCGTGCTCATCTAATGAATTCCTTTCCTTTTGACTATTGGGGATAAAGACTTACATCTTAAAAGTCTCCTTCACACTTCACCGTTCTGTTTTCTTTTCTCTTCTTTTAAAGGAAAGGTCCAGACAGGAATGAAGGCGAGTAGGCAAGCTGAAAGAGAGAGGAGGAAGAAGCACTTTATTTAGTTGCTCAAATTCGTTGTGATCCCTGGCCCTGGGTTTTGAACCCCGGACCTTGGGATGTGTGTGGGACTTCTGCACACCCACCATTCTACTTTCTGTCCCTTTTCTTTTCATATTTTTACAGACGGAATTGACCTTTTGATTTGAAGGAAGAGTAGTGACTTTGTAACCAAATCATGAAATTGGGAATTACAGATTAGCTCAGAAAAATTGGAAAGCATGCTCTCAAAAGTGTCATTAGTTTTTCAAAAGAAACAGGTATCCACGTTTACTTCTGGGGCGTTCATTTTCATTGCTATGCCGCTGCCGGCACGTCTTTGAGCAGTGAAGATGGAGAACTGTGACCCGATTACTTTCTGAGACCAGAAATGGAGGTCAAACTGTGTGGTGTGCATGCCGTATGTAGGGTTAAGAGTTCCTTAAACTCTGCGCGTGGATTTTTGTGTTCAGGTTATCACGGGACAATCTGACTCCTTGTAGTACTAAATAATATGACCTTTCTCTCTGAGCAAGTTCTTCCTGTGTTGTCTTGGCCTTCTTAGCGATAGCCTCCTTTGAGAAACTCTGCTTCCCAGCTATTTGATAAAATTTAGGTCAAAGAGACCTACTTGGGAAGGCAGAAGCTGTTACTATGTCCGTGTTAGATAATGCACAATCATTTCTGAAAAATCTTGAAAGGGAGAAATCTTTGCATGGATGCCGTGATCTTTTGAGTATATTTGCTATAGGTCATAAGTTTGCTATCGACCATTAGGGGGGAAAAAAGCCCACCAACAAATGACAGTATAATTGTGAGATTGACCCTCACTCTAGTTCCATGTCTTAGTGTTCAGTGTTCATATCTTATTGTTATATTCACCACAGAGTTGTCAAAAGGGTGGGAGATATATCAGAAAGCTTTTTGTCCTGTGATTAACTGGTATTAAGTCCTCTGGCACACAACAGATGCTCAGTGAGTATGTATATTTTTAAATGAATATGATCCATTGATATATTCATTATGCTTGTTTCACAGTTCTAAGTATAATGAATTCTGAACTTGGGGATTTTTGTATCTCATCAGGGGTAGAGTTTGTGGAGTTTCCATTAGTCTATCAATGTGGCTGTATGAAGATGCGAAGAGTATGTTATCTAAGAGGGAAAAGGGAGCCCTTTTATTTTGCCCTCAGATTTCCACCTCTTTCTAACAAAGCTATGTATTTCTAGATCCTGGCCAGTTTTTATGTATTTATTTTTAAAGGAAAGGTGCTGGCAGGAGTAAGGGTGAGTAGGCAGGCAGGCAGGGAGAAGAGGAAGAAGCACTTCATTTATTTTATTTAGTCGTTTGTCTTGTTTGTCTTGAACTGGAGCCCTTGCATGCAACTGCACCACAGTGGACTAACCCAGTAGGCCACCAGCACGCGTGCCAGTGCTTTTCAGCTTACGTGCCAATTTGGAGTTCTCTGACCTGGCTGTTAGCTGTCTTTTCCCGTGGTACTCTGCATCACATGTATTGAGTCTGGAATACAAGACTGAAGGTTCCGTGTCTTTCTTAGCAAATGTTTAGAGTCAGTGGTGCTGTTTTGCAAAGTTTGTTGGAAGAAGCAGATGTTCGAGGAGGATAGTTTGTCCCACCAGAAGAGACATATATTTTAATCTTTAAGTCTCTTAATTTTTTTTCTGTGTTATATCTGCCTTCAGTTTCTTCACTCTTATCCTTCTTACCTAACTTCTTGCCTTTTGTTCCATTTTCACATTTCTTTGCATCTTCTGGTGTCAGGTTAGCAGTCAGATTCTTGGGGAATGAGGGTGGGGTTAGGATGTATGGTGATACATCTTTATTAAATACTTATACACACTTGTTTCTTTAAAAAAAAGCAAGAGATTATGACTTTGTCCTTTGGGTCACGTGTCTACTCCCTCCTCAGGTCTTTTTAAGAATCCATTTTCCCGGGTTCATCTTTCCTTGACTGAAGCAAATCGTAAGCAGCCCAAGACTGCTCCACTGCCCCCCCACCCCACGCCAGGGTCCATCTTTCTCTAAGTACATTCTTCTTGTTTCTCTATGGGAGTAAGGCGGTTGTGTATTTCTAGGTCAGCAACAGGGTTTGTTAAATCACAGTGGGGCAGTATTGAATCAGGCAGTTAATTGTATTAAATCCTATATTTTATTATTTAGATGAAATGAAAATAACAGAATAAGTTCATCCTTTGGGCTGGCAGTTTTTCTTAGGTTTGGTAAATGTGTTCAGTTGAAAAAAAAAAAGGTTTTTTTCCTACTCTTAACTTTGGAAAATAAGCAAATAACTCAATTACAGCAGCAAGTTATAGGTGGGAAATCTTAAGACAGTCATAAAGATGGAGAAGGGTCGAAGGGAAGTAGCGACTAAATATATGAGGTGAATTAAGGGGATTTAGTGGTTTGGATATGGGCCTTACCAGTGTGATGGCCGCCAGAAACTTGTAGTGCTACTTGCTGTTTGGCTTTTTTTCCATCTGATGAATAGGGGGAAGTGATCCTAGGTGGTCAGGAAGATCCTTGCACGTGAGTGATAGGTACTCGGTAAATGTCACCCCTCCCCCCCGGGCCCCCCTTTGGTGAAGGGGGAGTGTTTGTGATTATAGGCTCAATTTTTTTTTCCCCAAAGAAAAGGTGCAGGCAGGAATAAAGGTGAGCAGGCAGGCAAGCAGGAAGAGAGAGGAGGAAGAAGCGTTTGTTTAGTTGTTCATCTTGGTTGTCTGGCCCAGCTCTGGGTCTCCAGCCTGGGCCCTTGGGATAGATGTGGACTGTATTGGGTGGACTTACTCACTAGGCCAGCGGCGTGCACTGTCTGAACTCAATTTTAAGGGCTGTTTGAGGTGATTAATCACTCAGGTTAGCACCCTCTGAATGCTGAAGTGGTCTTTTGGCTCCTGTGTTGATTTCGCACGTGGAAACTCTTGCCTGCAGTAAATTGGTTGTTCACCTTTCTCTGCTAGGCTGATACTTTCAGCTGGAGAATTAACTCAGGAAACCATTTAGCTAAATTACTTGACTCTTTCCTTTTAATAAGATACAATTTAGTCTTTTCTTTGTCTTCCTGTGTCATGGATTGTGTTTTAAGCATCTGATGGGATTAAGAGAGAAATGTGAATGTATCCAAACTTTAGACCTAATTGGTCTCCAGATTTATGTAGAAGAGAGCATTTTTTCAGCTAAAGATAAGGGATATGGTTAAAAATCACTGAATTCATTGTGTTCAAGGTATGCTTCATGGGGTTGAGGGACCCTGGTACTTAGTGAATTTTGGATTGTAGCAATGATCAGATGATTTCTTCCCTTGAGTTGTTGATTCTTTTTGTATTTTTGCATTATGAACTACAGGCCTTAACTGGTCCTCAGAAGGGGTTGCTGTCATCTGTGTCTCCTCTGAGCGTTTCTTGCGCTCTGGCTAATCATGCCAGCGTATGACATGATTAGCTTTTCGTCTTTGCCAGTCATTTACATAGGACAAAATGGTGTCCTGTTACGTTTTTACATGCATTTCTTTAGTTCTAAGTAAGTTTAAAGATGTTTCCTGTTTATTAACCTCTGCCACCTGCTAAACCTGAAACCTTGAACATTGCGCTTAGTTCTCAAAGCTTCACTTTCCCGATCTTGGGTAGAGGGATGAGAGTAGAGCCTCCCAAGGAGAGTTGCCTCGAGGATTAAACAAGGTAATGACTGTGCAGCAGTGTCTGGCACATAGTAAGCATTAAATAAATGTTGACTGAATTATTTTCTTTGCAGCGAATCAGAAATCTTGCACCACGAGAAGCAGTATGAACCCTTCTACTCGTCTTTTGTGGCACTTTCCACACACTATATTACAACAGTGTGCAGCCTCAGTAAGTTTTCACTCTTGTCACTCCCTTCGAGAGCTTCCCTAGAGGATTGTGTGTCCTCTGCAGGTTAGGGTGTGTGAGCAAGTTGTTCATGAAGTCTGTATTTTAGCTCTCCTAACCTGTTTTCCCAAAGTGTAGACAATTGTCAGTCTATGTCAACCAAGCAGGTGAGATTTAAGAATTACTAGGGTTGACGCACCCTGGT
>RJWH01003585.1:74065-145750 GCA_004363575.1 Solenodon paradoxus
CTCTCTCTCTCTCTCTCTCTCTCTCTCTCTCTCTCTCTCTCTCTCTCTCTCTCTGTCTCTCTGTCTCTGTCTTTCGGTGCAGATAAGAATGAAGGTGAACAGAGGCAGGCAGGAAGAGAGAGGAGGAAGACACAGTCTATTGATTTTTCACTTGTTCATCTTGGTTGTTCTCCCTGAATTGGGATCAGACCAAGGTTTTTGGGATGTATATGAACTGCACTTTGGCCAGAGGCCTTTAACCAGACCACTGCACTAGAATGAGGCACTCAGTAGAGTGCTTCAGTTTACTTTTTCAATCCTAACCCAGGTCATTCTGAAAAATTCTGATTATTTGTTTACTTATATAACTTGCTAATAAACAAAGGAAGCAAAAGAAAAATTGCTGAGTAATCTTTCATTGTCTAATGCCACTTACTAAAGGCTCTGACTGCTAGTGGAAGAATCACTTGTTTATTGAATATTTGTGTAGGAAGCCCCCTTGCGAAAAGGCATTTATAACCTATGGAAAAGGAAAGGTAGTGTATTCTAGAGGCTAAGGGCATGACTTCTAGAACCAGACTTCTTGGATTTGAATCTGTGTGATTTGGGGCAAGTCATTTAACCATTCATTCTATGGTTTGATTTTTTTTTTTTTTAATCTGTTAAAAATAGGAGGGGGAGGGGAAATAATGACTCATAGAATTGGCTTATGTATTAAATAAATGAGTTAATCTATTTGAAGTGGTTGATACTTACTCTCATGTATTTCCTGTTACGATTATCTTAAGTTCTAGTAAATATAATCTGATTTGAAGAAATCGATGATTATCAAAACCAGGGTATCTTGGGTTGAATGATTGCTCATAGAATGATATCGGGAATGTGAGCAGCTCAGCACTTGTTTTATCTGGTATATTGGCTGGGAGGCCGAAGTGAATGAAAGTTTCTGAAGTTCAGTGAAGCTTATTCCTTTCGCAGTTCCCCGCAACCAGCTGCAGTCAGTAGCAGCAGCCTGCAAAGTCCTGATTGAATTTTCTCTCCTGCGTCTGGAGAATCCAGATGAGGCATGTGCCGTGTCCCAGGTGAGAGTGCTGGTCCTTTTCCGGCCCTCATTTTGAGGTGGCATTGTGACTGACAAGTGGACCTGATGGGGAAGGGATGGCATAGAACCCAGGTGGGTAAGCTTTTTCTGCAATAGGCTAGATGGTAAATCCTTGCAGGCCGTCTGATCTCTGGCAGCTTTCAGACTCTGCCTTTATAGTGGGAAAGCACCACTGACGAATGTAAAGGAATGAGTGGCTATGGTTCTGGGAGCCGCGCTTACAGAAACGAGCAGTGGACTGAAATGGGGTTGTGGTTTGCCACCCTCAGGGGGCTGCAGAGGTTTTTTGTCAAGAATTGCAAAGTGACATATGCTCTAGGGGCCAGAAGGTGAGGCAGTGAGCAAAGTGTGCTGGTTGAGGAGGGCGCCTGGCTCAGCTGGTGGCCGGTGGCTGCTTGGTTCCAGCCAGTTGCCGTACGTGTGACTCCCTGTATTTTGTGAACTATTGAAGAGATGACAGATCTGGAGTTTTATGTGAAAACTTCCATTAAAAAAAAAGAAGAAAGAGAGAAAAGAGGTAGCCAGAACTTCAAATTAAAAAACCAAACCAAACCCTGGGGACAAAAGGCTATCTGCAAACCAGAAATGGGCCAGGACCAACCATTAAGTTAGTGTTTTTTTCTCTTTTGCACTTCTTGATAAGAACCTAAATTTGGCCCTGTTCCAGTTAGAGTCCCCAGTTGAATCAAATTTCCTAAAAGACATATTTTAATTTTTCTTTTCAGAAACACCTGATTCTCTTAATCAAGGGCTTATGCACTGGCTGCAGTCGACTAGACAGAACTGAGATTATCACGTTTACAGCAATGATGAAATCGGCCAAGCTGCCGCAGACAGTGAAGACGCTCTCAGATGGTGGGTGAGCCTTTGCCAGGCCTGGTTACTTAGCTGCTTCCCTGGCCAGTTTTCTCCTGTTTTGCCTTAGGTGGCACTCTCCGTGTGTGTGTGTGTGGTGTGTTTTCCCATGTTGACTAAATTTTCAGAGCTTAAAAAAATACCTGTCACCTTTGGTGAGCATCATTTACTTATTACTGTGACTGAATTATGTCCCCCCCAGAATTCGTCTTTGAAGTCCTACCCCCGCTCCCAAGTGACCTTTTGGGGATAGGACCTTAGGAGATAAAGTTAAATGGTGTCTTAAGGGTGGGGCCCTAACTCTATAGGGTCTATGCTTTTATAAGAAGAGGAATAAGCACTAGCGAGTCTTCTCTGCCTTTGAAGACATGTTTGGAAGGTGACCATTAAGAGAGATCTCAGCAAAATCTGACCCTGCTGCTGGTGGCTGGATGTCAGAGGCAAAAACAAATTGTCGTTGCAACTTGAGCTGACTAATGCATATATTCATAATAATCTAGACAGTGCATGTGTATATGTATATTAACTGAGATTACGCTATTGTTATTAGGAATGTGGAAAAGAATACTTTTATAGAAATAAGAGGCGAAAAATGCACTATAAAATTTAATAGTAGTAGTAAATTCATAGTCATATATTGGTGTAAAATGAAGACGTAACACTATAGGCTTATTTAGAGAGATGGGGTTAAATTCTAAACAAAAATCAGAAGATAACCGAAAATGTCTCTGGAGAGAGAGAAATGAATTAGGAGATGGAAACAAAAATGTATAGGACTGCAAATTTAGAAATTAAAACATGTAAAACTTATTCTTTACTTTATGTGTATGTGAAATCTAAATTATTGAGTATGTGTGTGCGTGAATTTCAGTGGCTTATTCTGTAGGTGTGTCTAATCTAGGTCGTAGGAAGTAAGTTAAAGTGTAAGAGCTGCAATTTGTTTTTCCTGAAATATATTTATGAAAATCCAAAATGCTTAAGACTGGGTAAAGACATTGCGATTTTTAAAAGACACACTTCTCAAAATTTAAGATCTATCAGAAAAAAGTCTACATTGACAAAAACTGGCCTGCTATTGTTATTGCAAGATGATGGAAAGTACTAATTACTTTTTTTTACAGTGATATTTATTGTTTCTTTTGTTCACAATGCTAAATTCTGTTTAGGACATCGACATTGCTTCTCAGCCAATATTTTATACCACACCCACCATCAGAGTTCCAGTGTCTTTGCTGCCACCTTTTCCCTCATATTCCCCCCTGCCCCTTTTTTGTGTTTTGTAGTGGAAGATCAGAAAGAGCTGGCCCCACCAGTAAGCCCAGAACTGAGGCAGAAAGAAGTACAGATGAATTTTTTAAACCAGCTGACATCCGTTTTCAACCCTAGAACCGTAGCATCATTGCCCATTGGCTCACAGACTCTGGTGAGTTACTGCAGCCCCATGTCCTCATTTTGTGGGGGCTTTATTAAGATGATAATGCTAGAAAAAAAAAAAGCAAACAAAAAACAAAAACAAACAAAAAACAAACGTATTTTGCACTTGTGATAGATGATGTTCATGCCTGTGGTAGAAAAAAAGTGGAAGAAATCAAACCAGAGAAAGTAAAACCCCTTTTTCTCTTTAATTATGTAAATTGATGACCATTTTCTAGCATTTCTCAGTTCAGCTAAACAAATATAAAGAGCATGTAGACTTTTCCATAAAAGGCATTACTCTTCTAAGTTGTGAAGTATGTAATTTAGAGACATGCATTTTCCTCTTGCTCTTGGGGAAAGTAACATTAGAGGAATCTCGCCTTGTGTGTGGGGTATTAGAGGGCTCCCTGGAGCTGCTGCCGCCATGGGGAGTCAGCTTGGTTGTGCGCTCTGTGAGAGTCTTGCTGGGCCTTTCACCTTCATTGCCCTCCAGGCGGAAGGAGAGAACGAAGAGCAGTCTTCCGCAGACCAGACCTCTGCTATCAAAACTAAGAACGTGTTCATAGCTCAGAACGTGGCTAGTCTTCAAGAGCTGGGTAAGACTTCCTTGTCAGAAATCTGTTCTGTCTGCTTCCAACGTTTCCTCAAATGGCAAAGCATCAAGCAGCAGATGGTGGCCTGTTTGTAAAGTTGAGCCTTTTCATTCATTCAGGTGGCTCCGAGAAGCTGCTGCGTGTGTGTTTGAACCTGCCATATTTCCTGCGCTACATCAATCGGTTTCAAGATGCAGTGTTGGCCAACTCCTTCTTCATCATGCCTGCAACTGTAGCAGATGCCACTGCGGTTCGTAATGGGTAAGGTGCTCCGGCGGCACGGTGTCCTCTGCTGGCTGATGTTTTTACTTGTCAGATTATAGAAGCAAGTGATTGAAGTATGAACTTTCCTTGCTCTTCTCTGATACTATGTTCCAGTTTTCATTCGCTGGTGATTGATGTAACCATGGCACTGGATACCCTTTCGCTACCTGTGTTAGAACCTCTCAACCCTTCTCGTCTGCAAGATGTGACAGTCCTCAGCCTAAGTTGTCTATATGCAGGTGAGAAGTTGGCACTCTTCCCTCTTCCCGTACTCTCTTCTCCCAGGGTGATCTAATCTCTAAGTGAAATGAGAGCACAACGGGAATCTTGTAAATTGTTCTCTTGTGCTGCTGCTGGCGTGTTACATGCATGTTTGATTTCATGGCGTGCTGACACAGTAGTGTTTGGTGTATGCGAAGTAAAACACCCAAGTGTGGGAACTGAGAGCAACAATATGTGGCTCCTGCTTTCAAGGAGCCTGCACCTGAGCACTGGAGAACAGGTAGGACTAATGAAATGGGAGACGGGGTGCGCCTGGTGGCTCCGGCGGCTGGGGTCAGGCCATGTGAGCTCCTGGACCCGGGTTAAAAAAGCAAAAACAAAAACCCCCAGACAAACTAGGATGGGAGAAAGACAAAAGGAAATATAGACGGCGCACCCCCGTTACTCTGGTGGCTAAGGTGCCGGCCACGTGAAGCCAATGGACACGATGGGGGGTTCACATTGAGAAAGTTGTAGATGGGTGTGAGCACGTGAAGGGAGAGGTTGGATCTTGCTCTGGGAATAGGTCTGAGGAAAATGTCTGAAACAGGTGTTAGCTGTTTATGTTGGTAAATATAAGGAATGTTTTTCTTTATGTTGCCTCAGAATTCCCTTTCTTGCCATCACGCTCCCTTGTGAGTGGGGCCCGAAAGTAATGTTCACTCTCTTTGAGTGACTGTTCCAGTGACTTTTAGCTCAGTTCACCCATCATTGGATTTAGGCTCCGAGACACGGTGTGCCCTGGTGGGTTAGTAGATCGGCCTGCTGCCTCTGACCGGGGCGTCCACACGGTCCCAACACACGTCCCGAGGACCCAGGCTCAAGACCCGAGGCCGGCGGCAACACCCAAGTGAAAACTAAATAAATGCTTTCTCCTCTCTCTTCCATCTGCCTGTCTGTTCACCTTCATCTCTGCCTGCACCTCTCCTTTGAAAAACGGACTCGAGATGCCTTAGTTCTGCCAGGTCGTGGATGTGTACCAGTTTGTGATGTTTGCTTGGTTCTGCAAGTGAGGAGGAGAGCACTCACGAAAACTTAACCTCGGGACTAAGTCAGATCATCTTCTGCAGTCTTTGAATAAGCATATTTTGAGCATCTGTGTACAGAGAGCATTATAAAGATAAAGGCACTTTCTGTTGGGGAGACAGTAGTCATGAAGGAGTTGTGTTGCTGTGTTGCGTGTGACAGCTAGGATCTTATCCTGGAGAGAGAGGGATGTGAGTTGCGTGTGTGTGTGGTGGGTGTTGTGTGGCTGGAAAGAAAGTAGGCAGAACCCATACGTGGGTTTGCATTCTGGGCTGGGGAAAAAAGACCAAGATAAACAAGTAAGTAAAGTAAATAAAATGCTTCCTCTCTCTGCCTGCCTGCCTACCTGCTCACCTTTATTCCTGTCGGCACCTTTCCTTAAAAAAAAAAAAAAAAAAAAATTGTAGGCCCCAGTTATACAGGCCTAGAAATGGAGCGTCATTCATTTGCATCCTATCTTGTAGACATAGATCCTGGTAAAGGTTTCGAAGTATGATGTATGGATTTATTTTGTTTTATAAATATAGATAAGTGTTTTTTGGAACCTTCAAGTAGCAGCATGCAGGGTATTGGTGTGGGAAGCGTTGGAGACACGAGGGTCTGTTGGGAATGTGCAGTCATTCAGGCTGCCGTGTGATGGGCCTGGGCGAGAGCACTCGGAGTAGTGAGGACAGAGAACTGAGGACACACAGGACCGTGTGCGCTCTCCAAACTGATCTTCTGTTAGAACTTCAGCTTCCTCGCCCTCCTCTGATATTTGCATTTAAAAAAACGGGGTTTATTACATTTAATATTTTCAGGGAATTTCTTGACTGTTACATGGATCTTGATGTACTTAGTCAATAAAGATGAAAGATTCCTTAAAAATGCTTAGATTGATTAGAGGTTCCAGATTTGATTTGTTGTTGGAATTTGATCACTTGAATTTGATTTAGAGAAAGAGATATTTAGCCTTTGATATTTTTTAGAAGTACGAAGTGTGGGATTTTCCCCCCTCATAATCTTAGGATATTTAATTAAAACAATAGATTTTATTTTTTTAAAGAGGAAGGAAATAGGCAGAAAAAAGGCAAGTCGACAGGTCGGTAAGCAGGAGAGAGGAGGAAGAAGCATTTCAATGTTTATTTAGTCATATCCCGTTTTCCCTCCCGGCATCTCTTTGTGAGCCTAGGTCCCTGGGTTTCACGGATTACACCTGCCACGGCCGCAGACCTAATGCCAGAGCCCCAGGGCCGCCGCGTGGAGTGGACTTTACAGAGTTCCTGTATCCTCTCTTCCTTACTCACTTTCCCCTCTTATTAACATAGTGCATCAGTACGATGATACATTTGTTACAAATGACGAACCAATGTTGATGCATATTACTCTGAAGTTCCTGGTTTGCCATAGGGTTTGCTCTATCTTTGGGATGTAACAAATGCATAAGGACCTGCAGTCATCATTATATCATGCAGAATAGTTTTGTTTTTTAAAAGGAAAGGTGCAGGCAGATCTGAAGTGAGGCAGGTGGGCAGAGAGAGGAAGTAGAAGCACTTTATTTATCTTACTCAGTGGTTCATCAGCAATTGCTTCCTCATCCCTGGGTCTTGAACTAGGGTCCTGTGGATGTATGTGGACTGTGCCTGGTTTAAATGTTGGGTCACCGGGGGGCGCCACAGACTAGTTCCATTGCCCTAAATGTGCTGCGCGTAGTACCCCCTTTACCCTCACCGCTACCCTCCAGTAACCACTGATTTTTGTCTTTCTTTTTTTTTTGAAGAGACAGGAGAGGAGGAGGAAGAGCTTTATTTATTTTTTATTTACTTCACATTGGTTGTTTTCCCCAGTCCCAGATATTGAGCTGGGGACCTCGGGATGGGTGTGGGGCTGCTGTCAGTTGTGGCCACCAGGGCGTGCTCCACCGCTGATCTTTTCACTGTCCCTAGTTTTATGCCTTTTCTAGAATGTCTGGTATGTAGCCTTTTCAGACTGGCTTGTTTTCACTAAGAGTATGCATTTAAGGTTCCCCCATGTTTTGGTGTGTTTATTTTTTTGCTGACTTGCCAGCTCCTCTCTTTTCATCGCTGCATGCTATTCCGTTGTGTGGACGGACCAGCTGTCTGTCTATTCACCTGTTGAAGGACGTCATGATTGTTTTCATTGGTTGGCGTTTGTGATCCAAGCCACAAGGAATATTTGCGTGCAGGGAATTTTCGTGCAGATGGAAGTGTTCCACTCGTTTGGGTAAATACCTGGAGTGTGGTGGCTGGATCATCTGATAACACTGAATTCATTCGCAATAATCAGCCTGGGCTTGCTTGTGGTCAGGCTGCATTGCTGTGTTCAGCTGTGGTGTATTTTGAGGGCGTGCTCCGATTGTAATCTGTCTTTTTCAGGGGTGAGCGTGGCAACCTGCATGGCCATCCTTCACGTGGGTAATACCCAGCAAGTGCGGGCAGGGCCCACAAGTTCCAAGGAGGATGACTATGAGAGCGACGCAGCTACGATTGTCCAGAAATGTGTAAGCTAAGCTCCGGGGCCTGGGAGCCTTGACTATGAGGAGGCCTAGAGCCTCCTCCACTTTCTTCCTCCAGGTGGAGGCACTTGAGTATCGCCACGCTCCTTCCCATCATGTGGTGTGAGTTAGACAGATGCCTGTTTATTTGGCAGATTGTTTCCTGTGGGAAACAGTGAAGCTTTGTGGTGGCAGGGGACCTTGTGAAAGATGAGGCAGTCAGTCCCCAGATGTAGTCGAGGGCCCCCTGTCACGCACTGCAGTGGAGGCGCACAGACGCAAGTTCATTTCAGGCGGCGCTAAGTCATCGGAAGAATACATGTTAGAAAGTGATCCGAAGCGGGCTGGAAGTGCTGCTTTTCATTGGGTGGATGGAATGCCTCTGAGAAGGTGGCAAGTATTGAATGGAAAGAGGGACATTTGCCTGTGAAGATCAAGGGAAGTGTGTCATTGGGAAGTGATGAGATAATTTGGGTGGGATTTAGCGTTTATAATGAAATATGGCGCCTTGCTCACATTTCGTATGTTTGATATTTGATAGCTTGAAATCTACGACATGATCGGACAAGCAATCAGCAGTTCCCGCCGGGCTGGTGGTGAGGTAAGAAGTGTGTCTATCCCGTGTTCCTGTCTTTGTAGCCTTTAAAATATGAATGGCTCTAGGTTCTTACTTTTCTTTTGTGCCTTTTAACAGCACTATCAGAACTTCCAGTTGCTGGGCGCCTGGTGTTTGTTAAACAGCCTTTTCCTCATATTGAATCTCAGTCCTACTGCCTTGGCTGATAAGGGGAAAGAGAAAGACCCACTGGCTGCACTCCGTGTCAGAGATATCCTCTCTCGTACAAAAGAGGGAGTGGGCTCCCCGAAACTGGGGCCTGGAAAAGGGTATGTGTCTGCTTGACTGCCCCTCATGTCTATTTGTTTTTCTTGCCATTTTGTATTTACAGGGATTAGTATAACTCCTCTCTCCACACCAGTAGAAAAATTTGCTTCTATGCCTGATTGAATTTAACAGCTAAGATGATGGTCGTAGTCTGTGTTATAACTGATTTTTGGATAGATCACTCATTCTCACTAATCTTTATCTCTAGGAGGGAGCAGGTGTCTTTGTAATATATATAGTAGCATTTTTATGAGGTTCAGATCAGAAAATAGTATTTCTGTTTTGTAAAATGGACTCATTGAGGGGGTGTGCTGTGGTGGCTTAGTGGTTAGGTCTGTGGCCTCTGGTGGGTGCAGTCCGCATACATCCCACAGACCCGGGTTTACAACCTGGGCTGGGAGGGGGCGGGAGCAGCCAACATGAGCAACTAAATAAAATAAATAAAATGCTTCTTCCTCTCTCTTCCTGCCTGACTGCCTCTGGTTGCCTTCATTCCTGCCTGTACCTTTCCTTTAAAAAAAGGCAGGGTGGGGGGGCTCATTGAAACTGGAGTTGATTATGCACTTGCGTGTTTAACCTGTGAAACGAGGGTTCTGTTAGTTCTCCTGGCTTCCTTCCTAAACCTCTGCTACTGCTTTACTCAAATTCAGACAAGGACCTTTGCTTGCAGGGAAGGGGTTAGCATTGTGACTTCCGTGTGCAAGGCTTTCTTTTCTAGGTCCAGGCATTTCTGGATTTTCTTTATTCATTAAGTCCCTACCACGTTCTAGGCTCTGTTCCAGGTACTGAAGATATAACACTAAATAAAGCAACTGCTTGTCTTTATGGAGTTTATTTTCTAGCTGGAACAACAGTGGACAAATACACAAATGAGTTTTCATAATAGATTTTTTTTTTTTAAAGGAAAGGCTCAGGCAGGAATGAAGGTGAGTAGAGGCAGGCAGGAAGAGAGAGGAGGAAGAAGCCCCCTCTTAGTTTATTTTAATTGGTCATCTTGGTTGTTCCCACTGACCTGGGACACAAACCAGGGTCCTTGGGATGCATGTGGACTGCACCCAACCCCTACTCCACCAGAGCGCCCCAGGATAGACATGAAGATTAGCAAAGTCAAAGTGGCTAGAGTGGAGAAATCAAGGTGGGAGAGTGGTGGAAAGTAGGTCAGAGAGATAACCGGGGGCCTGGATCACCTAGGGCCCAGTGTAATCTGTAGGTTTTCAACAGGGGAGTGGCATGATCTGATTTGTTAGTGACTTGAGAACCCATCTGCTTGTGGAAATGGGACTTCAGGGTCATAAGAGAAGGAAGGAGAACAGTTAGGAAGTGAATGTATTACTCCACACGAGCGTGGAAGGAGACTTGGAATAGGATGGTGGTGGTGGTAAAGGCAGAGAGAAGAGGTCAAACGGGAAGATTTTGAAGGCACAGGATTTGCTGATGGCTTGGGTGTACTCGGGTTGAAAAAATAGGACATCACGTGTCTGGCATGAGCAATTGGCTCGTGTGCATGGAGACAGGGAACTAGAATTTGGGAGTAAATTGGGCGGCAGGAAGAGGAAGAAGTAAAGAATTTGATTCTGGCCATCTGCGGTTTGAGGTGACTGTCAGCCCGCTGTGTGAGATGCTGAGTGGGCAGCTGGGTATGAGCACCTGCAGTGCAAGGAGGAAGTCCAGTCCAGACCTCATGCAGCGCGGTGTTGCCGAGTAACCCGTCCCAGTTCTGTGTTGGCTTTGCAGTGCTGGGATGAAAGAAGGGGACACATTCCAAGAACCATGAAGTCGATAGTCATACAAATAAATGTCAGATTGTATCTGGAAAGTATGTGATGGGAGCATGCCCTTGTGGCTCAGGTGACTGAGACACTGGTGTGTGGACCACATAAAGCCCCAAGGACCAGGGAGAAAACCCAAAAATAAATAAATGAACATGCTTCTTCCCTTCTTCCCTCTCCCTCCCCCGCTCTCCTTTCCCCTTCCTTCCTCCCTTCAAAATGCTGCTGCTTTTCTCTTTTAAAAAAAAAGTATTATGATAGGAACATTTGACCTGGTGGGAGACATCAAGGCAGGTTGCATTGCAGAAGTGTTAAGTGAGTTTCAGTCTGAAATAGGCATTGAGATGGGAGGCAGGAGATACTAGGCTAAGTAGGGAATTAAGAGCATTCCAGAATAATAGGTTGTTATTTAGTGTCTGTCTTCACTCTTGGGATTATAAAAGGAAATGGGGGAATAATAAGATACATTCTTGGAGTAGCAGTCAACATTTAACAAATAACTGCTGTTTCATTTTAAAAAGTTGTGTACATTGTCTAAGGTATAAGCCATAAGAAAGGAAAGAAAAAAAAAAAATCCCTAAAGTGGGAAACGTTTTTTTGCCGATACTTTTCAATGCATAATTATAAAATATATATGTTAACAAAAGTAGCATCAGTATAGAAAAATTACTGTATAAATACACACACATATGTATATATATAGTTTTTTTTTTTTCCAAAGGAAGCGTACAGGCAGAAATGAAGGCTATTAGGTAGACCGGCAGGAAGAGGGAGTCTTTTTATTTATATTTATTTTATTTGGTTGTTCATCTTGGTGGTTCCCCCTAGCCCTGGGACACGAACCTGGGTTCTTGCAATGTATGTGGGCTGTGCTCAGCTGGAGGCAGTGGACCAAACCACTGCTCCACCAGAGTGTGCCCGTAGATATATTTTTGTGACTCTGTTATTAATTCTAAATACTTTTTAATGGTGATGCTATTCCATTACATATATCTAATTAATTCTCCAGTACTGGTAACACTTATTTAGCTATTCCAAATTTCTTGTTTTGACACACCTTCTAAAACCTGAATCTGTGAATGTGTTTTATTATCTCGTAGGGGTAAATTTGTAGAAGTCTAGTTGTTAAGGTCAAGGGCAACTCTAGAAATTTGAATTGCTTTGCCAAACTGCTCTCATTTGCGTTCCCACGGGTGGCGTGCGTGCCGGCCCCCTCCACGTCTGTCCTCTTTGATGCCCCTGGGCCATTCACCGTTGCTGCACTTGGAGGAGCCAGATCCTGTTGCGTGGCTCTTATTCGTAGTTCTTTAATGCTTAGTGTGATGTGGTCCTTTTCACCTATTAATTCATCATTTGTCTTTCTTTTGTAAACTTTATATACTTTCCCCCATTTTTGTCTTTGGTGTTTATTCTTTCTTTTTTTTTTTTAGCCCCTCTCTTTTAAAGGAAAGTTCAGGCAGAAATGAAGGCAAGCAGACAGGAGGAGAGAGGAGGAAGCATTGTTATTTTTGTTGCACATCTTGGTTGTTGCTCTGGTTCTGAGATGCGAACCTGGGACCTTGGGATGCGTGTGGACTGCACATGGCCAGAGGTCGACAGAGCACACCTGTCCTTATTCCTCACTCATTGACATGAGCTCGCCGTGCGTTAGATATGCTGAACTTTTGTCATGTGGATGTTGTCAGAGACAGGAAAAGTTTTACTCTATTTAAATAGAGGGAGGCAGGCTGACTGGCAGGCAGACAGGAAGAGAGAGAGGCAGAAGAAGCATTTTTATGTATTTGTTCATTTTCGGTTGTTCCCCTTAGTCTTTGGGTCACAAACCTGAGTCTCTAGGTGTTCTGTGGCCTACACCCCAATCACTGAGTTAGCGCCTGAGCCACCAGGGCCTGCCATTGCTTTTTCAAATTTAATGTAAACCTGTGTTTTCATTCTCTTAGGTTTATATTCAGATATTTTATAGAAGCGGGTAATGTTTGTTTGTTTTTTAGCGCTTTATTTAGTTGTTTACATCAGTTGTTCCCTGCGACCTTGGGTCTTGATTTCTGGACCTGGGGATGCATGTGGGTCTGTTCCCAGGGTGTCTAGATGCTTGGCCACCAGGATGTGCCCAGCGCTGGTAACCTTTAGTGTTTTTCTTCTCAAGAGAATGACTCTTTAAGGGTTTGACCAATATTTAAATGGCATTGTCTTCTCATGAGCTGTTAGCTTTGACTTGATACTATAAATTTCAAAGTTCTGTGCATATGGAAGTTTCTTCTAGTCCAGGAATTCTTTTTGTCTTTTTTAAAGGAAAAGTATGGACAGGCATGAAGGTAAGTAGGCAGGCAGGAAGAGCGAGGAGGAAGATGCATTTTATTCATTTTTATTTAGTTGTTCACATTGGTTGTCCCATCCCCCCGACCTGGCCCTGGAACCCAGGGGGATGTGGCTTGTATCCTTCGGGGGTGATTGACGTAACTGCCACTTCACCAGGGCCTGGTCCAGGAATTCTTAACTCGAAGCTTGTGAATCCTCAGGCAGTTCATGGGTGGGCTTCAGGGAGACTGAGCTGCTAAAATTGTTTGCAGTTTTTGTGTACATGTGTATTCTTCTTTCTGGGGAAAGAATCATGGGTCTAAAAGGAGTATAGTACTCCGAAAGGCAAGATTCACTGTTTCCCTGGTTATAATTCATTGTGAATTAGCTCAAGATTTGTGCTTTTCTTTTTCTTTGCGTAGGCATCAGGGATTTGGGGTGCTGTCAGTAATACTGGCAAACCATGCCGTCAAGCTGTTGACCTCTCTCTTTCAAGACCTGCAAGTGGAGGCTCTGCACAAGGTGAGGGGTGTCCACATGCTGATTGTCATCCCTGCTGGGAAGGCTGGCGGGCTCTGTCCGCTCCGGTTTCTCCTGCTCCGCCTGTCACTCATTCTCTTTTGCTGTTACCGTCAGGGTTGGGAGACAGATGGCCCCCCTGCCGTCCTGAGCATTATGGCGCAGAGCACCTCCATACAGCGGATCCAGCGGCTGATTGACTCTGTCCCGCTGACCAACCTACTGTTGACATTACTCTCAACTTCCTATAGAAAGGTGAGCTCTCGATTAATGGAAGAGCTTGTGTGTGTGTGTGTTTACATACACGTGTATATGTACAGCTTTCTCCACGTGAATAAGATGGACTGTGCATGATGCCCTTATGAACCAGAAACATTTTGTTTTTTTAATCCCCTTGATCCCTGCCATGGTCTTAAACCCAGTTTCACAGATTTCATTGCTGTGTCTTCCCCACCGGAGCCACAGAAGTAGTTTGAATTCAGAATCTGTGGTAATGGTTTAAGGGTGAGCGATTCTTAAATGATTTCCAGCATTTGAGTCAGTCGTTGCCTGTCAGCGTTGTGATCTCTGGCGTCTGGGTTTGTGACAGTTGGCACGCTGAAGCGCACACACACACTATGGGAATGCTGCTTTTCAGTTCTCGTCCGTGTCTGGTGGCGGAGTGTTTTGTCAGATAAAGGGATGGGGTCAGGACGGGGCTAGAAGGAGAAATGCTTGTTGGGTTTAGGAAAAATTTGTGGAGAAAACGTCACGTGGAGAATGAAGTGAGGTAGGACGGCTCTGCATTGGTGGCCTTCGGTCACAAGCTGTCCCTTCCCCAGGCGTGTGTCCTGCAGCGCCAGAGGAAGGGCTCCCTGAGCAGCGACGCCAGCGCCTCCACTGACTCGAACACCTACTATGAGGATGACTTCAGCAGCACCGAGGAGGACAGCAGCCAAGGTACCGGCCCCTTTCCTCTCGCGGAGACAAGCGCGGAGGGCACAGACGCTGCCCTGCAGGCCGGTGACTGTCCCGGCTCCGCCTCCTTCCACCCACCTCGCTCGGGTCTCAGTTCTGTGTGCGCCAAGATGACGCGCTGTTGAGGAGTAGGCTGAGCTGCTGAAGGCTGGTGGCAACTATTAGCCAAGCCCAGGTTACTTTTTATTCCTTTCTCGCCACAGTTAAAATCAGTTTCTATTTCTTGCCATGTTGACCCATTTTGTAAACTCCACTCTGAGTTTTCCTAGTGAAACTCAAAAGGTCCTGGGTGAGGTGTTTGGTTTGACTGTGGTCATCGATTCGTGGCTTAGGAGCTTAAGGAGAGAAACTCCAGACTCTGGAGGGAGATGGAATAAAGGTGCAACTCCAGTTCTCTGTAATGGGGTTTGCGCAGCAGCGACCAGTGTTACGAGAGGTGCGGTCTTGCCGTTTGGGGGTTTGCAACTTGCTCTTGAAAATGTTTGCTTTGTAACCAGTAAAACAAAGTCAACTTGTGTCTTATCCTCCTTCATGTGCCTTTAAAAAATGGCGGTTTCATGGTGAGTATCATCTTCGGGAGTAAAATGCTCCTGCTCTCTTGTATACTTGGTGATGTTCTGACAAATGCCTGTGCCACGTAACTGCCGCCTGTTCAGGGTATCCTTGTGTTCCTTTGCACAGCAGTGTCACCACTTTTCAGAAATGGTTCTTGTTGTTACTCTTTCTCTGTTCAGATGATGACAGCGAGCCCATTTTGGGGCAGTGGTTTGAGGAAACCATCTCCCCCAGTAAAGAGAAAGTGGCGCCTCCCCCTCCCCCGCCACCTCCCCCACTGGAGAGCTCTCCTCGAGTCAAAAGTCCCAGTAAGCAGGCCTCTGGGGAGAAGGGCAGCATCCTGGCTAGTCGCAAAGATCCTGAGTTGGTAAGTTTAGGGGAAGCGGAAATGAGAAAGGGTGTAGAAAGCAGAGCATTTGAGCTAAAAATTTGTGTGTTCGGTAAGTGTAATGTTTAAAGATATTTTTGCCTAGGACTTGCATGTATTGATTATGTTTGATTAAATAGCTTGTCTTCCTGGTATTGTTTCTCCTACTGAGGGTTAATAGAACAACCTTTGGCATTAGAAATGACTTTGAATTTTACTTCCATTATTTACTGACTTTGTGACCATGGTTAATTGTCTGAACCTCTCCAAGTCTCAGTTTTGTTTCCTGTCATGTGGGAGTCATTATATCTGCCTCCAAGGGTGTTGTGAAGAGTGAAAGCCCTTCGCATAGGTCCTGTATGTCGTGCGTGCTTGCTGTCTGTTGAACCTGTGTTTACTGATGACGCTCCTGTCCTGAAGCTCTGAGTGAATGAGTCAGATGGAACCCTTGCTTGCAGCAGATGTCTTAGTCTAATCAAGGATGTGGACATACCACATTTACACAATAATTCAGTTTAACTTTCATAAAGAACTGGGAGATTATACATAGAACAATACTATAGACTTCATATTTGAGTGCCTCACTGTCTTTGAACTGTACAAAGACAGGACTTCAGAGGAAGAAAAGTAGAGTCAGTCTGTTTGGAAATTCTGTATCATAACATAAATATTTCACTTTGTGTCACTGAGTGGTAGAATCGCATGGGGAAGGCGACCGTAATTAAACTTACTCCCTCCATGGGGGATTTGAAAGCTGATTCTTGAATTCATTGTTGCATGAGATCTGTGGGCATATTCTGTTTCCACTTTGTTTTCAGGGTTTGTTGATGCTCTTTGCTGGACTTAGAATCTGATCTAGCGTTTTTTGTGTTCCTTTTAGTTCCTAGGTCTGGCTTCCAACATCTTGAACTTCATCACCTCTTCTATGCTGAATTCTCGGAACAATTTTATCAGAAACTATCTGAGTGTGTCTCTTTCAGAACACCACATGGCCACGCTGGCCAGTATCATTAAAGAGGTGGACAAAGATGGACTCAAGGGTCAGTAGCCAGGCTGTGTGCTGTGGCTGTGTTTCTAGTAAGTTTGGCTGTTGGCGAGGTGCTGTGTTCAGTAGCTGCTTGAATGGCTTTTCCATTTGCCTTCCAGGGTCGTCTGATGAAGAGTTCGCTGCTGCTCTCTATCACTTCAATCATTCTCTGGTGACTTCTGACCTTCAGTCACCAACCCTGCAGGTTGGTGTGTGCGCCGACCATGTAGGCCATGCGCTCTCTGTCAGCTCTGCGTTGGCTGCAGGTGTCCTGGTGCCCAGGGACAGTTTGTCATGGAACGCCTCATGGGACAGAGTTTATTCTAGTCTGTCCCTCTGCCTGAGTTAGGCTTACTTCCAGGAAAAGCAGATGTGTCCTTTATCTGCAGGTCACTTGATGAACTTACAGGAAAGGAAAAACTGAAAAAGAATTCCTGATGACTGACCTAACAAAGTGAACAAAATAACAAGCAGACAATTTATAAAAAAGAAATATAAATGGCCAGCAAATATAGGAAATATTCAGCATCATTAATGATCTAAGAAATCCAAGTTAAATTGTATGTTTTAAAGGAACCAGTCAAATTGCAACAGGTAGATACTCTCCTGTATGCTCCGCCTGCCAACCCACCACCCAGATGAAACCAACGTCTTGATCGTGGAGTTGTTGTTTTTGTCTGTGTGTGGTTGTTTAAAGGAAAGGTACGCGCAGTAGTGCACAAGCAGAGGCAGGAAAGAGAGAAGATGGAGAAGCACTGCTTATGCTTATTTATTTTATTTAGTATTCACTTGGTTGTTTCCCTGGCCCCCGCTCCTGAACCAGGGATCTTGGGATGTATGTGGATGGCTCCAGTATTCTACTCCGGTGGCCTGGCCACCGGGCCATGAGTTGAGATTTTTTTGTTTCTTTGTTTTTCAAAGGAAAGGTGCAGGCAGGAATGAAAGTGAATAAGCAGGCAGGCTGGAAGAGAAAGGGGAAAGAAGTGTCTTTATTTTGTTTAGTAGTTCACACTGGTTGCTTCCCCCAGGGCCAGGGACTCAAACCCAGGGGTGTGTGGCCTGTGTTCCTTCAGAGACTGTTGATCTACTGCTGCTCCACCAGGGGGCGCGCTAGTTATGGAGTTTTTAACGCTATGCTGATGGATATCCTGATAGCTGATGCCCGGATCCTAAACCTCAGATCCTTCTCATTAGTGTTACATCTACTTTTTGCATTTATATTTTAGTTTTGTAGCAAATTGCATCATTCTCTGTGTTACCTTTTCAGGATTTCCTTTTTCACTTTGCGTTATATAGTGCCATGGTGCCCAGATTCATGACTATTCTTGCATGTTTCCGTGGTCCATGTTTTGACGGCCCCCTGCTGCTGCATTGTGTTGGTGACTGTGTCAGTCCATTCATCCGGCCTGTCTTCCCTCCAGTGGACGTTTGGGCTGTGTCCAGGTTTTGTCGCTATTTCAGGTGTTGCTGTGACCTTATTATTCATCCCTGTTACACGGTTAATTCTCTTGGAAATATAATGAGTAGAGTTGACAGGTTAGGGAGTAGTGACTTTATGCAGATAATACAAAGCAGCTCTCTCAGGTAGCTGCACTGAATTACTCCCACCAGCAGTGAAGGAGCCAGTCTGTGTGGATCAGTCTCTCCCAGCATTTGTCATTGTCACACTTTAATAATAACTTTCTCAGTATAGTCAGAGTTAGAGGTTCTTAAGCTTTGTTGTACATAAGAATTCTTGAGAAATTTGTTAAAAATGCAGATTCCTAGTTTCTGTAACACTCCCTTCGCCCAGTAGAATTTAATTTGGTAGCTCTCCAACAACTGAAGACAATACTTTTGAAAAAAAATTTGTTACTTTTAAGATTATTTTTCTGAGTTCTAAGACTCAAAGCATACTTCAGGGGCTTGTGTTTGTCCCTAGAGGGGCAAAAATCCAGGAAGCCATTTCAAGAGTTTAAAATTGATTCTCATTAGTCCCAAACTATTAGAGAAATTCTTAAATTTTTCTTTTGTTTAAAGTGATAATTCTAATGCTTATTTATATTTACCTACTCATATTTAAACTTTTTTTTGGCAGAAAAGGGAGTATAAAGTTTTTTTAAAGGAAAGGTACAGTCAGGAATGAAGGTGCGTAAGCAGATAGCAGGAAGATCAAGGAGGAAGAAGCACTTTATTTTTTATTCAGCCCCCCCCAACCCTGGATGTTGAACCTGGGATCTAGGGGGTGTTTGTGGGACTGCTTCCAGGGTGCACTGGACTGCTAGGCCACCAGGGCGTGCTTGGAAAAAGGAGTGTAAATTGAGTAGAAACGTTGATGTATGTAAGTGGAGAGCAGGACTGACTTCCATTAGTACGTAGCTGCCTCTCGTCTTGTTACTGATCTAGGTCGATCGTCTGTAGTACCTCCTTAGACTGGGCAATCGGGGTCTCCTGCCAGCATGGTCAGCTCCTTTTCCAGATCTCAGTTTATTAGGGAAGTTTGAAAGTTTCCAGATCACTCTAAACTTGTCCAAATAATAGGGAAGAAATAACTTCACTCTAGAGAATGGGAATTCTTAAGACTCCTGTAATCATGTTGTCCTCCTCGCACTGAAAGACACTTTGCGTGGGCATGCGCCCTGGCTGCCTGCCGCTGCTGGCTTTATGGGGAGAAAATACGCAAGTTTCCTTCTTCATTCCATCTCCGAACATGGGACTTTAGATTCTTCTCCAGATTTCTCTGCTGCGATGGAAGAAGGTGAAAGATGTTCAGTGTAATCTGTCAGCTACTGAGATTCCTTTCTTGGCTCATGTTTCTTTGGCGAAATACACAAAGCCTCTTTACCCAAGGCGCATGGTCTGTATGGCAAGACACACAGTTTCCTCTAAGTAAAGTTAATGAAATGAGCCCCAATCTGGGAAAGCAAAGATAACTAAGCTGTGTCTTAAAAATTATTTTGACAGTTAGGGCAGTAATGAACTGTGGTTCTGAACGAGACTAGTAGACTTAGTTCTTGCTGCGAGAGGAAATTGAAACCTACTTATTGATGGTACTATAACTTAGAAACATTGCAGGAAGAGGACTTTCTGCTGAAAGACTGTGAGAAGATGTGTTTTTTTTGTTGGCAGGGCCCCTCTTTCTTTCAAATTTGTCTAATAAAGCAGTCTGCTAAGATAGCTTGTATTTTCTGAAGCCAAATGAGAAAGCAGGCCTTTTGGTTTTCCCCTGGCATCTTGCTCCATTGGGCATTGGTAATGAACTCCACCTGGCTCCTTTGGTGGTCAGGATGGGGGCGAAAGTTCCAACCCTCTAATCAAGCGTTTGGTTCTTCTGGCAACCAGTCCCCAAACTGAAGCTCTAGGGGCCCCCCCAGAGTCACCTTATTAGCATAAACTCAGGGGTCGTTGAAAGGGACTTAGTGAATAGCAAAAGATGTCCCTCTCATCCCACCACTCATGAAATTGCAAGCATTTTAGGAGCTCTGTATCAGCAATGGGACAGAGACCAAACATATTTTTGTTATCAAATCACAATTTTACAGGGAGTTAGTGTTTAATGAATACAGAGATTCCATTGTAGTAGATTAAAAAACTACTGGAGGTGGTTGGTGGTAATGGTTACACAATGTGTATTTAATGCCACAGCGCTATATACTTAAAAATGGTTAATGGTTACAATGGCGAATTGCACACACACGCACACTCACAGACTCACACTCTCCGGTATCTGTTTTTATTATTGCCATGATCTTTGCTTATTTAATTATCATTGAGCCTTTAACTGTGTGCCAGGTACTGTTGTAGACACTGAAGAAATAGAGATGAATTAGTGCGGGATCATGAGAAATAGGAGGAGGGGGCTCCGGTATGGAGAAAGGACCTATAGAGAGGTCGTAGGAAACTGTTTGAATGGAGTGAAGGACATAGAGAGGAAGGAGTTTAATATAATTGCATGAATTTAAACCTAAATGAGACTCAAAGAATGCTATTATCTTTAATAGACATAGGAAGTCAGAAAGGAGAGTTGGTTTGGGGATAGAAGGAGGGATACTGGATTTCATTTTATAGGATGACATTTTGGGGTCTCAATGGGGTGAAGATTTCTAGAAAGTAGTTGGAAATGGAAGTCTGAATTCAGGTGTTAAAAAACGAAGACTGTTAATACAGTTTTGGAAATTTTGCATGAATGGCATTTTTGGGGTAATGAGAAGCAGTGAGATGGATGGAGGATGGCAGGAGAGGTGGAGGCCAAGGCGGAAGCCTCAGGACCGTCCACATTACAGAGCAGTGGAGAAGGGGAGAAGGATGGTCCCTGCCAGGGTTTGCTGCTTTGCTTTATTCCTCTTTCTTAGATCTGAAAATTTGGAATGGTAGGGAAGAACCAGGTTTAGAGGAACGTTAGCTCATTTCTCAGGTTTCTGAGATCTGAAAAATAGGAGCACAAATGAAAATAAACCAAAACAAACAAACCCTCTCATTTAAAAAATATTTAATGTTATAAGAAATATGTTAACTCTAATCCTACCAAATTCATGATTTAAATTTTTCCATGTTTCTTTCTAGTCCCTAGTCATGTAGGTGTCTAGTTTTACAGTTAGAAATTGATAGTAACTCTCGGTGTCTGCCTTTTCAAATTACACACACACACTCACACACCCACACCCACACCCCCACACACACACCACCACCCCACCCCCACCCCACCCCCATATCCACACATACATTATGTTTTTTGTTTTACTTTAGTTTTTATAGTTAACTTATGTGGCTGCATCTCCTTTGATTTGAACATTTAGATTTCTCTGTTTTTGTTTTGTTTTCTAATTTAGTGCTGCAATTTTTAAAATATAGCTCAGGCGTGTTTAGTTTTTTGAATCGTTTCCATGGATGAGGAGTTAAGCGGTCATGCACACTGTGTTGAGCATAATGATTAAGATGGCAGGTTTTAGAGTTAAGTCTGGCTTTATCACTTAGTAATCTTGTGGCTTTGGTCTTGTTCTGGAACCTCTGCGAGTGGATTCCTACTTTCCTTGCCGGTAAATGGAGCACGTGGCCCCCTGGCTGTCACTCTGAGTGCACAGCGGGCTGGTCCATGCAGTGCCCAGCCCCGGGCAGCTGCCCGCCACGTGTGAGCTGCCTGTGTTTCTGTGGCGTTTTAAATAGTAGTTCCAGGGACTGGGGCCTCTGGGATGTTTTAGAAGAATATAATTTAGTTTGGCAGACTGGCATTTATTTCATATCCTGAGGTAACCGTGATTTGTGTTTCTGAAGCTGAATGAGAAAGCAGGCTTTTGTCTGTTTTTTCCTTTGGCTTCCTGCTTCGTGTGTGAGTGTGTGTGCGTGTTTGTGCGCACACGTGTGTGTGTGTGTGTGTGTGTGTGTGTGTGTGTGTGTGTGTGTATACTCGAGAAGAGAAGTTGCAGTTTAGATACCTCCTGGAAGTTGTTTGTTTGATAGACACGTGACGACTGGAGACAAAGAACAGCCTTAATTGTTGTAGATGCCTTGATCTCTTACAGGGGAAATTTCTCTGCTAATGCAGTTAATACACGTTTTTGTATTTATGAGGTGCTGGATCTCCCCTTTTTTGAGTGTATTTTATGTAGCTGATGATGAAAGAAAAACTGAGCTAGTACGGTTGTTCAAGAAGCTTCTCTTGCAGCAAAACTTTTCATGTTCTACCCATTTAGAAAGTTGTCCAGATTTTTTTGTCTCAGTGTATTGATCCTTTTTCAGGACCCCATCTGACACTAGCTTTAGTTGTTGGTTTGGTTAGTAAGTTTTTGCTTCTATTTTTCTCACATGTTGAAATGATCTTTCTGTGAACCGCTGCTGAATCTGAACTCTGGTGGTGGGTATGGTGTGAGTACACGAACTCAAGTGCGGTTTCAGTACCCAAACCTGCTTAGAGCAGTGTCCACAGAAATCATAAAATTGTTGTAAAGCACAAAAATCTAAACTCCTAGGTTCTCCTTTTTCAAGGCCCTTCTGCTAGTATTGAAAAAGTGCCACAGAGGCGTAGGTGGGTCACACTGGCCTCACCCCATCTTGCTAGCGGCCTCTGTCTGTTTTTCATGCAGAACTCACTGCTGCAGCAGCTGGGCGCTGCCCCTCTTTCCGAGGGCCCATGGCCCCTGTGTACCCACCCGCAGAGCCTCTCTGTGCTTTCTCGCCTCCTGCTCATCTGGCAGCGTAAAGCCGGCGCTCAAGGGGACCCCGATGTCCCGGAATGCCTTAAAGTTTGGGACAGGTAAGATATCCAAGAGCAGCCCTCTAGAGGAGTTTTTAAACTGTGGTCTGGAACCAATCTTCCTTTCACATGTGGGGGATTTGGTGGCAATTACGAGATAGAATCCGAATCCTGAAGGATTGTATTGTTTTGTCCTGACCTGATCCTTTGAACGAGAGTGACAGGGAAGCCTATTCTGGCTATTCTGCTTTCAGTGTGTAACCGCTTAGAGTGAGTTGATGTCTTTTTTGGATAACTTCTAAAGAATTTTTTTTCTTGTGGCAAGCAAGCTCAGATGAATCATCCAAATCCTCTTTAGATGAACCTGTATTTGCCATTTTTGTTTACATGGTTAGAAGTCTTCAAAGCAGTTTGTTTTCCTAAAAGGCTTTGCTTTTCTATTCCCCTAGAATATTCTATGATCAAATAGCTCTAATGCTGGATTTGAGATCTCATAAGCCTCCCTGAGTGCCAAAGACCCATATATTTTTCCTAGTGGAATCTTTCAAAAAGGCCAGGAGGTAGAGGGGATGTGGTGAGGGAGACCCTTATTAAAATACAAATCTCTTTCCTAATAGCCAAAGGCAGTGGAAACAGTTGGCTACATTCCTTCCTTTTTTGCATAAAAGCTCTTTTGACAAGTTCTCTGAACAGTATGACTGACTTACTGCTTTTATAGTGAATTCAGTTCTTTTGACTATTATCATGCACTGGTTTTTACCTGTAGTAGAGAATAAGAATTAAATTACAGAATCAAAGTAGAGGAAATGATAATTGAATTGCTTTTCCCTGCCTGTGTTTACTAAAAATGAAAAACAAGCCACTTTTGGGAGCGCGTGCAGTTCTCTGTTGTCAGAGCTGGCCGGTGAGTGTCAGCACTGCGTGGCCGCCGCTGAAAGACCTGAGGGTTTTTGAAATGTTTTTGTGACCACATCTTTTTTTAAGCCAGGATTTCGTTGCTTTTTTTTTATCTTAATTTGTTATCTTGGTTCCTGGGTTTAAGAAGTTTAGCTCTTCTAGCATTTGATAGTGGAACTGTTGGGGAGATAGTCTCACTTTTCCCCACCAGACGTAGTCTCCTGTTCTCTTTGTAGGTTTTTGTCGACAATGAAGCAGCATGCCCTGCAAGGGGTGGTGCCCAGTGAGACGGAAGATCTGAATGTAGAGCACCTGCAGCTACTGCTGCTCATTTTCCACAACTTCACCGAGAAAGGCCGGCGCGCCATCTTCACCCTCTTTGTGCAGATCATCCAGGAGCTGAGCACAGACATGGATGCCCAGATGCGCTCTGTGCCTCTCGTCCTGGCCCGCCTCCTGCTGATCTTTGACTATCTGCTTCATCAGTTCTCCAAGGCCCCCGTGTACCTGTTTGAGCAGGTACAGATGGACACTCCTTTCACTCAATAGCAGCTTTACTAGCTGTTATTGAGAACCTACTTATTTCCCGAGTTACCACGAGCCACGCCAGCTGACCTGCTTTGATGAGGCTTTAGGTATTCATTGTAGGTTCATGAGTCACCGTAGGAAGATTCCTGGGATTCGCATGTGTGCACTCACGCTTTATGTGTAGCCAGAAGCAAGGAGTGTAGTAATTTGATTTGATGAACTTGTTTCAGTTGGATTGTAGGCTCTTTCGACAGGTGTTCGTCCTTAAATGACCCCACTTTACCTGTGTCTAGCCCTGAGCATTGGCCCTCAATGAGTATTTGTTAGTGGATGAATGATGGTTGAGTAGCAGATTTTATGAATTAGTAAATTCCTTTGAGGAAAGATCCAAAATGAGAATGGGAGGACCAGTTAAGGCTTATTATAGTTAGCATTTCTTAAGATGTTTCATTGACCACTATTCCTTTTATCTCCAGCAAAAATGCTTCCCAATGAAGTCAGGGAAAAATCTAAAATATTACTTTGGTTTGTGAGTTACCTAAACTTTGGATGTACCAATATATCTATCTTCTCGAGTGAGAAGCGTAATTTTCACTGTGTCTTTTTTTAATTTGAGTGTTTGTGTTTTAAAAGGTGCAGCATAACCTACTGAGTCCTCCTTTTGGGTGGGCCAGCGGCTCCCAGGACAGCAGCAGCCGCCGAGTGACCACCCCTCTCTATCATGGCTTCAAAGAAGTAGAGGAAAACTGGTCCAAGCATTTTTCATCAGGTTGGTAAGAATGTGGTCAATAACTGATTCTCATTGGTGAGGTTGGATTTGCAGCTTTGAGACTCTTTGGTTATTTGGCCTAGTTTGCTCTCTATGGATGGCAAATAATTCTGGATTCAAAACATTTTCAAAACAAAAAACATTGAAACACAAGAATTCGGAATCCTTGTGTCTGGCTGTAGAGTACAGGCCTGCCACGCTATGTGATTAAATGTAAATTTTCCTTAGGGATGTGGTTCTAACAGAGACTGGGAAAATCATGGGAGCCATGACATTTTCTCTAGCATTTCTCATGGTTCTTATTTACTCTTTGGGTCACTTGCCTCTTTTGTTCGGTTTTCCTTGCGTTTGCTCTCATTGTGAGGATTGATAGATGTTTGTATCTTGTGGGAGCTTTTATCAGACCTCAGTATGAGTTTACTGTCCCTGAAATTTCTTATGGGTTAGCGCTTTGATAACTTGAGAGACAGCATTGAAATTTAATGCAGTCGGTCTCCTGAGACAGTTTGTTGATTAACTTGATCATCGTATTGCACCTCTGTTAAACTCCTAGGGCTGTGGCTCTCGACTCAGTGCGCTCTTTGTCAACTCAGTACGCAGATGTGCCGAAGAGGGTGGTATTTGGCGGTATCTGGGGACACAGTGGGCTGTCAGAAGTGGGAGGGACGTGCTGCTGGCATGTAGTGGGTAGAAGCCGGCATGTTGCTAACCAGCCTCTAGTGTGTTGTTTGGCCCAGGATGTCAGTAGTGACATTTCACTTTCATTTTTTATTTAATACTTAATGAACAGAACTGGCAGTGAACCATTCTTTTATGTATTTATTTTTTAAAGGTAAGGTACACACAGGAATGAAGGTGAGCAGGCAGCCAGGAAGAGAGAGGAGGAAGAAGCACTTTAGTTATGCATATGTGGTTATTTCCACCGGCTCTGAGTCTCAAGCCTGGGTCCTTGGGATGTATGTGGGCTATGTCTGGTGGCCTTATCTGCCAGGCTACCAGGGTGCACCAAAACCTTTCTTTTAATCAGCACGTTGTTTTTCAGATGCTGTCCCACAACCCAGATTCTACTGTGTCCTATCCCCAGAGGCCTCAGAGGATGATTTGAACCGACTTGATTCTATGGTACCAGGAATTTTAAAAACTCATTTTACACGTGGATCAGATGGTCTGTCAGGGAAAGGGAATGACTGACTTTTTGTAATGACAGGATTTAGTCTGTATTAGAATTGAGCTTATTCTAAAAGGAAATTGTAATTTTGAGATTTATTTGCCCACTTTTGTTGTAAGGGACATCCTTCCTCGTAGTGACAGCTCTGACACATTATTTCTGCAGACTGCTGACATTTGTCATAGACAGGAATGAAGGTGAGCTTGCAGGCAGCAGACGCAGCACTTTAATTCTCTTTAGTTGTTCACATTGGTTGTGTCTCTGTCCCCCCCTCCCCACCAACTCCGGACCTTGGGATGTATGTGGGACCACTCCCAGGGTGTGCTGGAGCCAGTCCACCGGGGCACCATTTTTTTAAAGGAAAGATGCAGGCAGGAGCAAAGGTGAGCAGAGACGGGCAGGCAGGAAGAAGGAGGGAGGAGGAAGAAGGCTTTATTTATTTTACTTAGTTGTTCGTCTTGGTTCTCCCTGGCACTGGGTTGCAAACCGGGCTTAGGATGTATGTAGACTGTGTCCAGCAAACTTAACTGTTAAGCTACCAGTGTGTGCCCAAAGGCAAATATTTTAATGGACAAAAATGTTCCTTCATTCTAAAGCCTGCATTTGTGCTCATAAAGCCCATAAACAGGTTATTGAATGAGAATCTGCTGCAGTGAGAACGAACAATTATAATTTGATGAACTGTTTTATTAATCATGAGATTGAGTGATAGTAAGTGGATAGTAGGAAAAAATAATTTTAAAAAATGAGAAAAAATTATTGTCTTTCTTTCTTTCTATTAGGCATGTGATGTTCTTTTCTCCAAGCTTGTCAACTACGATAAGCTGTACAGCTCCTTGACGTCCCTGCTTGCTGCTGGATCCCAGCTTGATACAGTCAGGAGAAAGGAAAACAAGACTGTGACAGCGCTGGTAAGACTGTGGAAGCCTGGCTCAATTAGGGGAGAGTTCGGGATGTATTTGATAATTTGGGTAGTAGGTCTATCAGAATTTCCTTATGGATCAAATCAGTTATGGAGTATCTTTTTGCAAAATTGACCGATACTTCATTATTTCTATAAAGTTTGGGTGGTTACATTCACTGTAGAGATAGTTTTATCATTTTTTCATTTTTCTATAGCATTAATGAGAGTTAATGGTATGATAGCTCCTGTGAATGCTTGTGATGGCGGCCAGTATTGAAAGCCTCACACTAGCACTTTCTATGACCCTATGATGTGTCTCTAGAAGCCGTAACAGCAGTTAAGGCCACAAAAAGGGCCAGCTCCTCTTGAGCCTACTGAGGAGAATGCCCTGTGTTCTTTCGGTTACATAGTAAATTACTCAGGAGTCAAAATTGCCTTAGAGCAGCTCCTTTGCAGCAAATTATTTATATAGTGTTGCATTTTGCCATTTTCTGCTTTATTATTATTATTTTTTACAGTAACTTTTATTTTGTACAATAAATTAAACTCGTGTGTTGGGTCCCCATATGTGCAGTTTCCCCACTCATATATATGTCACCCCACCCTGCCCTCCACGAAATCACCAAGTGTTCTTCTCCATTGTGCAGTGGGCTCCACCACCATTTGTCCCCTCCCGTCCCCCTCCTGTCCGTAACCTCAGTTTTGTTGCAAGTGTCCCAGGGTTAGTTTTGTTTCATCTGTTCCTTTGTTTTGTCTATTCAATTCCACCTGTGAGTGAGGTCATCTGGTGTCTATCTTCTTTTCACTTATTTTACTTAGCATCAGCCCCTCTAGATCCCTCCATGTTGATTCAGATGACAGGGTTTCATCTCTTCTCAGGGCTGTGTAGTTTTCCACTGTGTATATGGACCACATCTTCTTGATCCATTCATCTGATGTTGGGCACTTAGGTGTTGCCAGTTCTTAGCTGTTGTGAATAGGTCTGCAGTAAACATGGGGCTTGCTTTATTATTAAGTATATTCTCTAAAAAGTTCTGGAGAGTACACTTAAGAGTCAAATCTCAGTGGGATGTCAGGACTTCACCTACTTCTGCCATAAAAGTCGTATTTGGAGCATCTTACTGTTAGGGAGATCTCGAGGCTGCTGCCACTGGGACTCCTCTTTTTGCTTCTTCCAGGAGGCCTGTGCCCTTCAGTATTACTTCTTGATACTTTGGAGGATCCTAGGCATTTTGCCACCATCCAAGGCTTACATGAACCAGCTGGCCATGAACTCGCCAGAGATGAGCGAATGTGACATCTTACACACTCTGCGGTGGTCTTCCCGCCTCCGCATCAGCTCCTACGCCACCTGGATTAAGGTACCACAGTGTGACACAGAGTTTGCTGCAGCGGGCTGTTCAAAGCCGGTGTTCTCAGTGTTTCAGGGCACTTTTTAATTCAAGGGTCAGGAAAGCTTTAGACTACTGATCTCCTGAGCACCTTTTTCTTGCTGTCCAAATAGGATCACCTTATTAAGCAGGGAATGAAGGCCGAACATGCTGCTTCTCTCCTAGAACTGGCCACCACCAAGTGCAGCTCCGTGAAGTACGACGTTGAGATTGTAGAGGAGTACTTTGCTCGACAGGTTTGTTAGTTAGTTATGGGACCATAATGACATAATTTGACTACTGCCACAGACTGTTACCAATACTAACGACTGTCTCGGATGTTTTTATAGATATCATCATTCTGTAGCATCGACTGTACCACCATCCTGCAGCTCCATGAGATCCCTAGTCTGCAGTCCATCTACACACTGGACGCTGCTATCGCCAAGGTCCAAGTCTCTTTGGATGAGCATTTTTCTAAGATGGCTGCTGAGACGGATCCTCACAAGTCATCCGAGATCACCAAGAACCTGCTTCCAGCAACGCTGCAGCTCATCGACACCTATGCATCATTCACGAGGTGTGGCGGGCTGCCTGCCCGGGACGGGTCGGGAACAGGGACTTTAGGTTCCTGGGGTGATTTCTTTAGGAGCCTGAAATTCTTGAACCTGATGGTTCTAGGTAGTGTTCACTTGATGTGGAGCCCCAGCCACTCAGGATTTTACGTTTTCCTCCCTTCTCAGCTTAGGCTTTTAAACATTTTTTCTCTTACAGTGTTTTCTTCTCTTAATGCGAAGGAGTACCTGTTGAGATTTTCGAATAGTTCAGGAAAACACAAGGGGAAGTTTAATTTTAATAACTCTAAAGCACTTTTTAGCATTTACTTGTAGGATATAAAAGAGATGATGTAGTTTTTCCCAACATTGACATTTCTGTTATTCACTGAGGTAAATAAAGCTCTTTATTAAGGTTTTAAAAAATTTTATGGTGTGTAGTTAAAGAGAAAAATTTCTTTATGAGTTAGAGTATGTTTTGTAATCTAGATATTTTTGTGATAAACATTGCAAGGTCACATGCAGGGTGTTTCCATATTTTAGGAGATTATTCACAAATCGAGATTTCCGGTGTTTCTTACATTGAAAGAACTGGCAAAGCTGTGTCTGACTGCTGGCAGCAGCCCGCCAGAGCGGGGGCACAGCTGCTCTCGGAGCGGTCGCTGTGCTTGTTGTCCCGTTCCGTGGGCTTCTGTGCTGAAAGGGACTTGGGTCAGTTCAAATCTTAACCCCTTTTAGTGTAAACGCCATGCAGTCGGGAGAGGGCTGTTGCTAGAGACCTTTTCAAAGAAAGGATAGGCAGGAATGAAGGTGAATAGGCAGGTAGGCAGAAAGAGAGGAGGAAGTTATTTATTTTATTTACTTGTTAATTTTGGTTGTTGCTCCCGGCCGGTCCTTGGCGTGTGTGCGGATTATGCCCTGCTGGATGTGGTGGACCCAACCACCACTCCCATCAGGTCAGATAGAGGCAGCATTTTGAACAAATATGAGCTATAAAAATGAAAACAAATACGAGTGCTCGCTATGTGCTGGCTACTTTTCTAGGATCTGGGGGCTGGGGGGCCATGGCCGTAGCAGAGCGGACCAAGTCATTGCCCTCTGAGAGTTCTTAGGCTCTACTCTGGCCCTGAGACCAGTGCTTTGTAAACTGAGCTGTTGACAGATGTTCCTGGGCAAGTAAGTTTGGCAGGTGTTGGGTAAATAAAGTTAGACAGTAAAAATTAAAAAAAAATGTAATACCCTTCAGAACTTTAATACACACTGCCTATCTGCTGAGTTGTGGGAGTAGGTGGGTAGACACAGTATTCACTGTTCCTCAAACTCATTTGTCCTGGAATCCTATTTTGGTAGCATTTTGGAGGATCGACTGCCCCTTGGTAAAAAGAATTGCCCATTGGATTTCTCAGGCGGTCAGAGAAATGCCGGCACTGGCTGTCAACTGCACGAACAGATTCGGGAAGGAAGTGGTGTTTCAGTTCGTCTAGGGCTAGTTTCTCCTAACTCCAGTGGCGCTGGATTCCTTCAGCTTTCATGTCTCCCCCTATTTTTGCTTCAGAGCCTATTTACTACAGAGCTTGAATGAAGAGGGATCCACTGAAAAGCCTTCCCAGGAGAAGTTGCATGGCTTTGCTGCCGTGTTGGCTATCGGCTCCAGTCGGTGTAAGGCAAACACTTTGGGTAAGTGAATGTGCTTCCGAGTAATACTGTTACCACTGGTTTTACTAGTTCTGCTCTTTCTCTCCCTCCCTCCCTGTCTCTGCTGCTGGCCTGTAGCATTTATTGGAACCTTTCTGAGTGTCAAGTATCAAAATATGTTTATCCTCTTTCATCTTCACAGTAATCCCATGAAATAAGTTATATCCCTTCCTACTACTTAGGAACTGAATCTTTAAAGAAATTATTTGCCCCATATCCTGTATCTTGCAAGTGGTAGAGTTGAGATCCAAACCAAGACCAGTTGGTTCTAAAGCATCAGACTGTTTTGTACTTAGTGCAGATCTTTATTCTTTCTTCATTTGTAGAGATTAGGGAGACTAGCAGACTACTGCTTTGTGTTTTGATAAATCTCTGCCCTGTGTTAGGAATGACTTGGTAGAAATTCAGGATTAGGACTCAGAAGAACTTGAGTGGGATTGGAGATAAGCGCAGTAGTTACCCCTTGTATTTTCCTTCATTTCAAGCTTTAAGTCTCTCTCTGCTATTGGATATCCTGTTTTAGAAATAAATTCCATTCCTTTATTGAATGTTGTTCTTACTGTGTACTGATGATCCTGCCTTGAAAGAAAAGAGATCAAAAGTGATGCCTGTCACAGATGGTGTAGCACACGTGTAATGGTGCTTTCGGCCTGATTTGCTTGGCCGCACTTTGCATCTTGTTTTCACTTATCTCTGCCTGCAAGTTTAGAGTGTGAATATGATGGGATATGGAAACCTTACAGTCGAGATTGTCAGCTGTTAAGCAGTTAGCTGGTTCTTGGACATAGTACTGCTGTTAACGTCGCGCTCTGAGCTCTCTTCGTAATTCGACAGTCCAGAGTGTGCTTTCTTTCTGCATTTGGGCTTGGCTTGTTAAGTGCTGTGTGTTGTTCCTTCTCCCATCATAATTCCTTGTCCTTTTGGTTGCTTCCAGGTCCAGCACTGGTTCAGAATCTGCCGTCGTCGGTGCAGTCTGTGTGTGAGTCCTGGAATAACATCAACACCAATGAGTTTCCCAACATTGGCTCCTGGGTGAGTGAGGGTCTAAATGTGCCATTCTGTCATCTGTTCGTGATCTTTAGGCTTTAACTAGTTACCAGGAGATTTTCCTATGCTGTGATAGTATTTGCTGTACTTTAATTGTCCAGCTGGTAGCCCTCTGGTTTTTATGCTAAGAAGTTCCTGTGTTACCGGATGACCACTTTATTACTGTGAAGCTCAGTTTCTCCATTAAATGTGAAAGTGCCTGGCACTTGTCTGGCACGTGACTGCTCAGGAAATGTTAGCTCTGTTGCTTTTCCTTTTTGAATTGTATGTTAGGTACCTGTTCCTCTTCGAAACATCCAGAGTAGCTTTCAGGGTCTCTAGACTTTCACGGGACTGTGGAGTGTTCTGTCAGTGTTTTGAACTTCGTGAATGTTCTGCGCACATCGCCTCTATTAACAGATGTTTCTTTTATAATGGAGCTTTGGGAGAGCCAAGTATTATAATCTTGTTATCCCTGCTTTGTAATTGCCACCTTATGTCACCCAGAGCTGTGATGCGAGAATAATTAAGGATCTTGCAATAGAGATCCAGTGCATTGCAAAATTCAGAGCCCTCTATTATTAGACAAACAACAGGTTTTTTAAAAATAATTTTTGAAGTAACACTGCATTGTAACAATGTGTAAGTTTCAGATGTTCATCACTATGAACCAACATCTGTAAGCCAACAGTTTTAATATTAAATATTGTGAATTCCACTTGTTCGAAAAGTGATCCTGAATATCTTCACTTTGTGCTAACTAAAATTTGTTAACTGCTTCCTCTGCCCCATCCCACTTTCCTTCTCAGTATGAGTGATAGTGTACATTGAGCAGAAGATGTTTTCTCTAAACCTCAGTGGGTTCTTAGTAACATCAGCTTGGTTTCTTTTTCCCCGTGTGAGAATTTTGTCCTGGGTAAACAGATGTTCCGTCCACTCATGTCTGTTTTCCCTTGTTTCAGCGCAACGCCTTTGCCAATGACACCATCCCTTCAGAGAGCTACATCAGTGCAGTGCAGGCTGCTCACCTGGGGACTCTCTGTGGCCAGAGTTTACCGCTGGCTGCTTCCCTGAAGCACACCCTCCTGTCGCTCGTCAGGTTGACCGGAGATCTTATTGTGTGAGTGCAGCTGTGCAGCCCTGTGCGCTCCTGTCTTGTCGCGTGAAGGAAGGTGACGCGGGCGTCATAACCCCAGTCAATCCTTGTGGGTTTGAGCAGCATGGACCCACTTAAACACGGATTCTTTTTTCAATACTCTGGGCCTTTCATAGCCGCAGGTTCTGCCTTCACAGATTCAACTAACTGTGGGTGTCAGTTGGTTGACTTCAAGGCTGCAGAGCCAGTGGGTCTGGATGACCAGTTCTAAGGGACTTCAGCATCTAAGGGTTTGGTTGCCTGACACCAGTCGCCGGCAGATATCAGGGCATGACTGATGGTTAAGTTTTGGGAGTGTCAAAAGTTATTTGCAGATTTTTGACTATAGGGAGTAGGGTGGGGTTGGGCCCCCTAATCCCCATGTTGCTCAAGGGTCAACTCTATAATAATTCTTTTCTTGCACGCTTATGTTGCTTTAGAGATGTATTTGCCTAGGATGATTTTTTTTTTTTAAAGTTTTTTTAAAGGAAAGGTACAGGCAGGAATAAAGGCTAGCAGAATCAGGCAAGCAGGAAGAAAGAAGAGAGGAAGAAGCACTCTGTGTATCTTATTTAGTTGTTCATCTTGGTTGTCTCTCCCTGCTCTCCCTCCCTACCCCTTCCCTAAGCAAGAGTGCTTGGGATGCATGTAGATTGTGGACTGTGCTGGCCGGAGTCAGCTGATCAAACACTGCTCTACCAGGGCACACCTAGGATGACTTTTAACTTAAATCCGAAGGGCAAGAGTACCTCTTCCCTCTTTCTGTGTAGAATTTTTCAGAAAACTCTGGTTTTCAATCTAATTGAGATTTGGAGGTGCTTTGGGTTTAAACTGCAAGGTGGTGGTGATGTATTTGAAATGCCGTTTCTCCTGAGTCATTGCTGGGGTGGAGTCTGCCCTTGTAGCCATTAGGGCAGGCCAGTGGGGGCCTTCTTGTTTTTCACAGCTAAAGTTCAATATCCTGTTGCCTTAAAAGTGAACCAAATCCCTGGCAGTTCTTCTGGAAAAGCTGTCTGGGATGGATTACTAACATAGGTGTCAGCTAATTTACTGAATCTTATATATTTATATTATTAATCTAATAGTTTAATAAATGAATTTTTCTTTTTTTTTCTTCTCGTACCCCATGACCTTGAGCCCTTGGGCTTTACCTGGCCTTCACCTTAGCCACCTTAACTGCCTGAACCTAAATGAATTATTCATAGGGAAATATTTTTGCTTCTCATGAATAATGAAAAAGAAAATGAAATTATAGGATTCTATCTACGTAGCAAACAGCTCTCAAAGGATACAAAGAATGAAAGCCCTTCTCAGTAATGACTGAATTGCACTGTCCTCCTCTTGCCACTTTTGGGAGTCTATTCACTAACTCGGTTCTGTTTTCTTTGCTGAAGTTGGTCCGATGAGATGAACCCGCCACAGGTAATTGGGACCCTGCTCCCACTTCTTTTGGAGTCGAGCACGGAGAGCGTTGCTGAGATCAGCAGCAACTCCCTGGAGCGTATCCTGGGTCCTGCAGAGTCCGATGAGTTCTTGGCTCGTGTTTATGAGAAGCTGATCACTGGCTGTTACAACATCCTGGCCAATCACGCGGATCCCAGCAGGTGAGCTTGGTCAGTCAGGCAGGCTCCTGTGGCCTCTGCCACGTCACTGGGATGTGTAGCCCTTATCTCGTCATCCCGTCATCCCCAGCAGACCGCTGCGCTTGTGTGTGCTGCGTGTTCCTGCTCATGCTGGGAGGGTTATTGGAATCCTTTTGGGATGAATTAATTCTTAAGAATAAACACGAAGAAAATGAAAGGCTTAAGTTTTCAGATTTGGAAGCTTTAATTCAGCATGCTTTCCAAGCACTGTGCTAGTTGTGATGAAGTGTACACAGGATTGCTAATAGTCATTTCTAATACCCCTGTGCCGTGCTTCAGAGATGGGCCATCTGTGGAAATTGGGCTGTGCCAGCCACAGCGTCGCCCAGCCTGAACGGTCAGGCTGTGTTGATCATGGTGGGCAAGTTGTACTTTTACCCTCTTGAGAACGACAAACAAAGGCTCCAGATTTTGGGATCTCTGATCTTGTTCTGGAGTCCAGGTTTTCATCCAGGGCTCATTTCCCCTGTCTTGTGTTACCTCGTTCCTACACTCGCTTTTGTTTTAAGAGATAAGGAATTTGAGAGGTGGTTTTCTGGCCCTGGGTCTCTAATCCGGGTCTGTAGTGTCTCTTCTTTTTTTAAAGGGAAGGTGCAGGCAGGAATGAAGGTGAGCAGAAGTAGGCAAGAAGAGAGAGGAGGAGGAAACACTTTAGTTGTTCATCATGTTGGTTTTCTCCAACCCAGCGTCTTGAACCTGGGACCTACTGATGTATGTGAAGTGCGCCACAATGGACTAACCCACTAGGCCACCAGGCTGCTGAGGCATCTGGGTCTGTAGTGTTTATGTGGCCTGTACCTCAGCTGCCTGAGTCGCAGGGCTGCACCAGAATTGGATGCAGAAAATTTAGAAAGTTTGCCCAAAGTGTTGGGTGGCCCCCAGGCCCACAGCGCAGGCAGACTCAGGATCAGTATTGGACTGCAGACCCTTTACTGTTCACTCCTCTGGCGGGGGACCACTGCAACCAGTGCAGAGTGCTGCTGTGACTTTCAAATAACAGCGTCGGTCCTGGGAACTCCACCGCTGACTATCAGTTATCTCAGGGATGTTTGCTTTATTACAGTTGAATCAAATTTTCTTGATTTGACAGAATCAAGTCGAATGTAGCCTTTAGTCCTAAAGTTTGTGGAGTTGTGAAAACCAGCACTAGGAGGACGGTGAAACACCTCTTTTCAATCCTTTTCCCTTTCTCTCAGCGGGTTGGATGAGTCCATTTTGGAGGAATGTCTGCAGTATTTAGAAAAGCAACTGGAAAGCAGTCAGGCTCGTAAAGCTATGGAAGAATTTTTCTCCGACAGGTGAGCTCTTTTTACTTTATTCACTGGATATTTTCGAATGCCTCTTGATAGCAAGTTGCTCCTAGATGTTGGCTTAGGAATTTTTTTCCCCGGGGAATAGCTAAGGGCTGCTTAGGTGGCTGTAGCCAGGCAGGACTTAGGTTAATTGCTGACTCCTTGAGGTTGCTGATGGGGGCGCTGATTTTAGGTCCATCTTGTGTTATTGACTCACGAGTGGCCGTCCCCTAGAGGGGATGAGACTAGAGAGACAGGGACAGAGTCCTTTCATGTGAGACTTAATGCGCTTTTTTTCCATTCCCTCGTGCTTCCAGCGGAGAGCTCGTGCAGATCATGACGGCAACAGCTGGCGCCAGCCTCTCTGCTAAATTCTGCAACCGGGTTTTGAAGTTCTTCACCAGACTCTTCCAACTGAGTGAGTGACAGCTTTTAGCAATCTTCTTAGGGGAACTTTGATGTCCGGCTCAGACTGTGCATATCTTCTGCCTGAGTATAATGTCAGCGTGAAAGTGCTAACAAGTGGAGAGAACTCCTCTGAGAAAGTTTGGAAAGATGTTGGGAAGCCGCCTTGCAGCCTTCTCCCTTTCCTGGCTCATAGTTTGTGCCTGCCTCCCTCACTGACCTTGCCTCTCGGTCTGTCCCTAGCTGAGAAGAGCCCTAACCCGAGCCTTCTTCATCTCTGTGGCTCTCTGGCACAGCTGGCTTGTGTGGAGCCCGCGCGCCTCCAGGCCTGGCTCACTCGCATGACGTCGGCGCCCCCCAAAGATTCCGATCAGCTGGACATGATCCAAGAGAACCGTCAGCTGCTGCAGTTACTGACTACTTACATTGTTCGAGAAAACAGGTGGGATAGCCGTGTTGTGGCCCCTGTCCCTTAGAACCAACCCCGTGGATGCTTCAGAGCCTCTGCAGCTAGCTTTCCTTCAGGCACCAGATTTTAGCTTTCCCAGTGATTTGGTGTTTCCCTCGAGCTAGAAGCAAGGAATCTAGTAGAGCCTCCCAGGCAAGAACTTCTGCAAAGACTTGGTCTGACAGTTCCAACATGGGTGAACATTTTGTGCTTTAGTAGGCTGGTCCAAAACTAGACCTAGTGTAGATAGTTAATGAAGTTAATGTTTACTTTAAAATTTTCGTAATTATTCTTACAAGTGGAGAAGCACACAGTCAGATTCTGGTTGATTAGCACCCATTTGTTTCTTTTCTACCAGCCAAGTTGGGGAAGGTGTATGCGCTGTGCTTCTGGGCACCCTGATCCCTATGGCAACAGAGATGCTGGCCAATGGTGATGGGACTGGCTTCCCCGAACTCATGGTTGTGATGGCCACCCTGGCCGGTGCAGGTCAAGGTGCGGGCCATCTTCAGCTTCATAATGCTGCTGTGGATTGGCTGAGTAAATGGTAAGATGATAAGACTGGAGGGACCCCTCTGACAGGTGTTAGAGAAGAGGGTGGTAATAACTGTAGATTATTTTCTTTGTCACTTAGAGTATAAAAGAAACATGAATCTCTGCCTCTTTAGTGGTGATTGAGGTTGTAACCAGTACCTCTGTTCATTTCAGACTTCATCTTTATTACTTTTTCAGTGGGGTTTCCTGTTCATTATTCCCAGGGTCTTTGTGGAAAGTGTGCCAAATAGCAACAATAACACCAGGGCGCTCTGAAGCTCTGACGTACCTCCTTAGTTTTCTGAGACCTTTGCTTCATCGTGTTCCTAGACTGGGAACAGATTCATGAAGATGCGTCCTCTCTTTGGTTCCTTAGCTGATTTTGTGCTCCCCCACCCCCCTTTTTTTTTCTTTGGGACAGCAAAAAATACCTGTCACAGAAGAATGTGGTTGAAAAACTGAACGCCAATGTAATGCATGGAAAGGTAAGAGCAGTAAGGCGTGCCAATAGGCAGCCACAATTCTTTGTGGCCAGGTGGACGTTTGTCCTTCCTATGGACATCGGTCATCGACAAGTCAACAGCAGGAGGCCTTCAGGGTCAGAGATGGGGTGGCAACTGCTGACGGCAGGCCCTCAGGCCTGTTCAGAGTGGAAGAAGAAATAGGAAACAAATATTCTGCTAAACAGAATCCTTCTTGGAACATAGCGAACTGATGCCAGTTTTAGATATGAGCATGGGGTGGAAAGCTGTCTTCCACTCCTGCATTAGAACTTTATTCTCGGAATAGAGGTCGTATGAGGTATGTACTACCTGCCTAGCTCCAATCCAGATGCTAAAATTGTTTATTTTACCTGAAGATTCAGGTCACTGTTGAGAAAAAGTGTTCGAAATGGACAAAAACCTTACATTTAGGCATATCACTCCCTGGCCCCTGCCAGCCCCACCCCCCTGTCATGACCTTGACATAGGTGGCTGCGAGCAAAGAACTGGCCTCGGAGACCACCTTGGTACCATTCATCTTCCTCGCTAATCTTTATCCTTTCAGCACTGAACTGTCAGTGCAGAGTGAAAGGACTTAGGAAGCTGAGGCTTTGATGCCAGACTTGGGTCTTTAGGCCTCAGCGGCCTGCGGTGGTTGGCTGGAAAAAATTTCACGTCGTCTCTGGAGCTCTTCCTTCCCTGCTGCACTGATTTAAAACCCAGCCATTTGCATGTTTTCATTGGAGGTTAAAGGAAACATGCTAATGGAGAGAGTGTTCATGAGAGTCTCTTCAGACTTTTGATCCCTCTTCAGTTTATTTCTTTTCATAAAATGATGTAGAGAGTTAATTTTGTTCTCAGAAGGACTACATACATGTGAATTCAGTGTGCTTTACTGACCAGCTGCAGTCAGGCTTAGTGCTTACAACGCGGGAAATGGAAAATTTTAAGATGTTTTCCTTCTCTGCTTTGATGCCATTCTTTTGATCTCGAGCTTTCTTGGGAAAGCGTAAGGCGACGTAGTTTGCGTCCCGCTCAGGCCCGGAGGGCTGAGGTTTCTGTGGTGTGGTGGTCTTCTCTCGCAGCACGTGGTTGTCCTGGAGTGCACGTGCCATATTATGTCTTACCTGGCTGATGTCACCAATGCCCTGAGCCAGAGTAACGGTCAAGGCCCAAGTCACCTCTCTGTGGACGGGGAGGAGCGGGCCATCGAGGTGGATTCGGACTGGGTGGAGGAGCTAGCAGTGGAGGAGGAAGACTCCCAGGCTGAGGATTCAGTAAGTACCAAGTGGCTGCAAGGTAACAGCTACCTGGCGGGAGCAGGCTCATGCCAGCAAGCCTGTGGCCCTCTTTTCTAACCCCCGTGTGCTTCAGCACTCTTCCCAGTCTTTGTTTCTTTCTCCCGGTTTGTACCAGTGGCGCCAGCCTGGTTCCCCTGCCCCCCGGAGCCCACTGTCTTAGGGAAGGGGCCCTTAGCGCACATGCTTTCTCCCATCTGGTCGCTCGCCCTGCAGCCCCTCCGTGTGGCATCCAAGGTGGAGCTTCAGAGATGAACTCTGCATGGGAGGGCAGTGAGCTAGCTCCCCTGTAAAGAAAGCCAAGATTCATTTATTTTTTTTTAGCCACAAAACCCTGAGCTCGCAGCTGAGACGGTGGCACATTATAGTCTGCAGGCCGCTCTGTGTGAGTGGGCGTCTGCGGCTCGTTTTCCGAGGTGACTGCGCTCTCCAGAGGGTGTTGAAGCAGGCGGGTCTTTGCAGCGTGGTGCGGAGGGCTGTGCCTCTAATTAAAGAGACTTATTATCTTTGTAGGATGAAGATTCTCTTTGCAATAAACTCTGCACCTTCACCATCACTCAGAAGGAGTTCATGAACCAGCATTGGTAAGAGGAGCTCCTTCCAGGTGGGCGTGCCAGGCCCTGGTTGCTGGAACTTCTGGCCTCATTTGCCGGCCCTGCTCCCGCCTAGGTACCACTGCCACACCTGCAGCATGGTGGACGGCGTGGGCGTGTGCACCGTGTGCGCCAGGGTCTGCCATAGGGAACACGAGGTCTCCTACGCCAAGTACGGCTCCTTCTTCTGCGACTGCGGCGCCAAAGAGGATGGGAGCTGCTTGGTGAGACGACGTTCACTGGGCTGTGCAGGGGGACATGTCACCACAGGGAATGCTTAGGGCAGACTGGGAAATGCCAACATCCCTTTCATGGTGGCTTGGAAGTTCTGTGTCTGTCACTGATCGGCTGTTTGCCCGTGGCCTGCGCACTTCACTTCGATTGTCAGCTGTCAGGCTTCATGGAGATTTTGCAGTCTGTTTTTGCTGAGGCCTCTGTGCAATTTCAGCAATTGTAATTAAGATCCAGCGCTGTGAACGGGTAAGGTATTAGCTAGATACCATAAAGATCCCAACGGGCCTTTGGCCAGAGACTTAGCTGGTTTCTCCTTTGGGTTAGGTCTTCCTCCGAGATCTTAGGCAGTATTTTGCCTGCCCTCGTGAGTGCTGGGGGCCTCTGACATTTTCTGTCCCTAGGCACTGGTGAAACGAACCCCTAGCAGTGGCATGAGCTCCACCATGAAGGAATCAGCGTTTCAGAGCGAACCCCGGGTTTCAGAGAGTCTGGTGCGCCACACCAGCACCTCCCCTGCCGACAAGGGCAAAGTCGCCGTCAGCGACGGCAGGGTGGCCGACGAAGAGAAGCCCAAGAAGAGTAGTCTGTGCCGCACAGTGGAGGGCTGCCGGGAGGAGCTACAGAACCAGGCGAGCACAGCGGGCTCATCGCGCTCCCTGCATGTCCACCAATGGGGCTTAGAGCTTTCTCCCCGTCTCCCTTCACCTATTTTCATTGTGAATACCCACAGCTTGCGTTGTCGATCGGTACCTTGTAGGGGAGAACTCACGACTGAGGGTGACTGGGGATGCGAGTATTTGTGGGAAGGTGAAGAGCAGCTCCTTAGTACTCTAGAGCACCCTTTCTTGTCTGGGCTCCATTTCTAGACTCACAGGAGAGAAGTAACTAAGTGTGCATGGTGGGTGCATTTGAGCACGAGGGTGTCGTCATGGGACCCCTGGTTTTGAAAGATTGCTCTAGAGTTAGCAGCATGGTAGCATATTGACTAGAATCGTGCTGCTCAGTATGAAGGAAAGAATAAGATGATGGCTGGAATATCAAATTGGAAATGAGGAGACTGGATTCTGATAGTTATTCTCTGTTGGCAGGATGATTATGATGAGTTTAACCATGGTTTTTGTCTTTTTTTCCTTTCCACTATCTGTTTGGGTTTCCCTCAGGCCAATTTCTCCTTCGCTCCTCTCGTGTTGGACATGCTCAGTTTCCTCATGGATGCCATTCAAATCAACTTCCAGCAGGCGTCAGCCGTGGGCAGCAGCAGCCGGGCTCAGCAAGCCCTCCGTGAGCTGCATACGGTGGACAAGGGGGTTGAGATGACAGACCAGCTCATGGTGAGTGTCAGGGCCAGGAAGTTAGGGCGGGGACAGCAGACTTTCTGAGACACCTAAGTGTGCCCTGTCCTCAGGAGTACATTTAGAGCACTTGGACCCTGACTGCTAGGTTGTGAGATCCAGTGTAAAAATCAGCACATGAGGTGTGTCTTCCAAAGAAGGGAATCTCGAGGTCACTTACACCATCCAGTGACTGCCGAGATGTGTGGAAACCCATTTCTGGGTAATTACAACAGTTAGAAATTTCTGCTGTATATAAAATAGAAAATCTCCTTATGGTATCTTCTCCCCTAAGGTTCATCAGACTATCAAAAAAAATATTTGTCACCTTTTGCTAATGTTGCCCTTTTGGTAACTTTCCTTTCCTTCTTCATGTGACATGAGTAGACGTTCAGTGTCGTTCTTCACTTTGAAACGTGCTACTCAGCACAGGACCCAGGGCTGCCAGTGTGTCTGCCTGGCCTCTGAGCACAGAGGGGTGGAAGCGTCAGCGTCCCGAAAGGGCGGCATGAAAGAGCACGCGTGACTAACCCTCAGATGACTGCTTTTAAGAGAAAAGTATTCACTTGGAAACATAACACACACATCCTTATATTCTATCACAAATGCACAGATGTACAACAGTGGTTTTTAGGTGTTGAAGGTGAAGCTGAAAAGTATTGGGGTCACATTGGTGACTCAACAGGTTGCTGACTAATATTTTTGCCAAGTTTAATGAAAAATAATTCCACTTATTATCACTATATTTAGAGAAGGGCATTTTGGCTTTTTAGAGAAATAACAATTTTGATTAGCTTTATGAAAAGTTCACTTCATTATTCTTATGGGGCTGATGATAATGGACAAATTACCTGAGCGTCCATGGATAGGAAATTTGAATCCAGTGCTTCTGAATGACTACATTGTACAAGAGCTCAGTCACCTGAGTGGTGTCGGAACCCCCTTACTTTATTACTGCCTATCTCTGCCTCCCTCTTTGCCAGGTTCCCACCTTAGGCTCCCAGGAAGGTGCCTTTGAGAACGTGCGGATGAATTACAGTGGAGACCAGGGCCAGACGATCCGGCAGCTCATCAGTGCCCACGTGCTCAGGCGGGTGGCCATGTGTGTGCTGTCCTCCCCGCATGGGCGCCGCCAGCATTTGGCCGTCAGCCATGAGAAAGGCAAGGTAGGTCCTTCAGTCCTTCCCGCTCATCTGCAATCGCGTTTTTCTTAAGTGCTAAGCCAAGCAGTCAGATTGGCCTGCTAGAGACGTCACTGGCTTCTAAGAGTGACTCGGGCAGAACACAGCGAGCTCCTCTGTTTGAACCCTGAGTTTCATTAGACTGAGAAGCAGAGGGAGTAGATTAGGACTCTGCTTCTCGCTGGTAAATTCCCACTCAGCCCTCAGCGAGAGGTCATGACTCATCAACTGGGACAGTATTGCTCCCAGTCTGGTTCAGTTTGGTCACTTGTGGGGCACAAGCCAAGAGACAAGCATCTTCATAGGGTGGCTCTCAGCGTTCCTTATTTAGTCCTTCCCTGATCTCTAGCCCCGTAAGGACATAGGGAAGTGCGTGTCATCTTATAGAACCAATAGAAGTTAAAAGTGTGGTAGGTAGCTTAATTCGCTTTTTTGTATTCTGGCTTTATCACGGGTAAACTTGCTTACTTAACCTTATTTTAGGTGAAAAACAAATGAGATATGAATGGTCTTTAAAACAGCTCAAATACTTTGGAAAACATTTTCAGAGAACACTAGAAAGGACAGTGGTTCCTAGGAATTGCTTGACTATTTTTATGAACTGATTATAGAGAGAAGTTGGTTTCATTTTTCATCTGTTGGCTCCCCACTGAGGAAGGAGGGAACGAAAGGATCCCGCTTCTCTCGGCCAGGCCGACAATGATTTGGGATTTTCCTGAGAGTCTCATCCGTGACAGGCCTGTGAGCCAGTATGCTAGGTGCTGCCCGGTGCTGTTGGAGAGGACAGGAGGGTGACGATGTGCTGGGTGTCACGCCTCTGCAGATCACTGTCCTGCAGCTCGCTGCGCTCCTGAAGCAAGCGGACTCCAGCAAGAGGAAGCTGACGCTGACGCGCCTGGCTTCTGCGCCGGTGCCCTTCACGGTGTTGAGCCTCACGGGAAACCCCTGCAAGGAGGATTACCTTGCTGTCTGCGGGCTGAAGGTGACCTGCCCTGCCGCCCGACCCTGCGCGCTCCCACCCTGCTCTAGGGAGGGCGTCCTTTCTCTTACTCGTTACCGAGATGAACTTAAAAACCTCCGAGAGGTGTGAGTTCAGTATCCTAAAAACCTGAAAACTCACTTCTAGAGAAAAGATGAAACAATATATATGCAAACAAAATGCAGAAAACAGCATAAACCTCGAAAGCCAGTGGAAGAGAGGACTCTTTGCCTGAATTCTCTCAGCTCCAGATTTCTCTGATTTTGGAACCAATCCATGTGCTTGAAGCCTGAGTGTGTTACTCAGCAGTCTGCATACTCTCCAGGGCGGGGCGTGCTACGGAGGGGAAGGAAACGTTAGCATTCCCAGATGAATTCGCCTTCTTTCCAAGGCTTTTTTGCCCCTTCTGAGCCCCGTCCTGCGTCCTGACCCCGGGTCCTTGGTCTCCACGGCCTGCGCTGTAGCTGCTGGGCCACGGGTGCGCCCCAAACCATTCTTTCACATCCTGTCCCTTCACCCGTGCCCAGGACTGCCACGTGCTGACCTTCAGCAGCTCAGGCTCCGTTTCCGATCACTTGGTGCTGCACCCCCAGCTGGCAACGGGGAACTTCATCATCAAAGCCGTGTGGCTGCCTGGCTCGCAGACGGAGTTAGCCATCGTCACTGCAGACTTTGTCAAGGTACAGTTACAGCTCTTTGATGGTCAGGTCCGGAAACGGCTTCGTATCTAAATCCAGCATGTTCCATTTCCATCATGTCCCTGCTCTTCCCAGGAATGACACATAAAAATAAAAATAAAGAATTGGAGCCCTCAGCCGCCGTTGGTTGCGTCGCTGTGCGGAGCCTGCGCGCGGGCGGGACGAAGACCCAAGTGCGCGTCCGCCCCCTGCGCCAGGCACACAGCGGAGGCTGTGCGGCTCCAGAATTTGTGGCTGCCTCTTCTCTGGTCCCCCCTGGAGGCCGCGTGACACAGGGCTTTTTCATCTTCGTGTGCTTGGTGCCTGCACGCCGTGGGTGCTTGTTGATGGCCTAGTGCCCTTTTTCCATCCACCAGAGAGTTTGGGGTGGGACTGAACTAGCTGGCTCCCTGAGCACATCTTTCTTCCCTTGACCTGCAGATTTATGACCTCTCTGTTGATGCCTTAAGTCCAACCTTCTACTTCCTCCTGCCAAGCTCAAAGATAAGAGATGTCACCTTCCTCTTCAACGAGGAGGGAAAGAACATCGTTGTGATAATGTCTTCGGCCGGGTACATCTACACGCAGCTCATGGAAGAGGCCAGCAGTGCTCAGCAGGGACCCTTCTATGTCACCAGTGTGCTGGAGGTCAACCATGAGGAGCTGAAGGTTCGAGCACATGTTGCCGTTTAGCATCTTCCCTGTTGTTTCGCTTTTGGCTTCTGATTTTCCACCTGAAAGGAAAACCTCCCATCCTCTAGGACTAAACTGATTCAGCCTGAAGTTTCTTTATTTTCGGGATGTTTTTAAGCTAGACCCACGGGGAGGTCTCCTTGTGTTAAAAACATTATACTCACTGGTAAGACTGGAAGCCGGTGGCCAAGGCAATGTGAGGATGTAATGCAGATGCCGTGTCGTTGTCCCCGCAGGACAGTAACAGCCAGGTGGCAGGTGGTGGCGTGTCTGTCTACTACTCCCACGTGCTGCAGATGCTGTTCTTCAGCTACTGCCAAGGCAGGTCCTTTGCCGCCACTGTTAGCAGGACGACGCTGGAGGTGCTGCAGCTCTTCTCCATCAACATCAAAAGGTGGGGACCAGCACTCGATGTCCAGCCCCCATGGTGCCCACGTTCGGAAGAGCTCTGCCCGCTCCCAAGTAGTGGGTCTGTTACAAATCAGGTTCAGCTAATTTTCTCTAGCTGTCCTCTCCCTTCCCTGCTGGGTAGTTTGAAAATAAAGCAACGTCAGAGCTGGCTGATGGTTGGGCTGCCTGCAGGTTTGCTTCCGTCATGCAGACTCAAACTGTGCACGGCAGTTTGGGGCACCCACTGTCACCCCTAGGAGCAGCGCTGGTTAAGGCAGCAAACAGAATTTTAATGTGATTATTGAGCTTTGAGAAGGGAAAGTCAGTTTCTCCTAGATAGTCACCGCGCTGGAATGCTCCTGAAGTTCCCCTCCTGGGGAGATTAGTAGTAAACAGCGGGGCATCAGAAGTGGGGGCCTGGTGAAGAGGTGGAGACTCTCCCCAGGTTTCCAGATTATGGAAGTAGGTGTGGAGGTTGAGTGCTTATCTGGGGAGGGGAAGATGGGGTGTAGGGTCTCTTCCCAGCTTTCTTATCTGCAGTTGAGTAGTCATTATAGCGCTTTCTGGCCTCTGTTTTGTGAATTACCTGGATCGAGCACAGCACATAAAACGTGATGCTCTTGGAGGTGTTTGATATGACAGCGACTTGTCACCTTAGGCCGCTCCCTGGCCCTTTGCAGTGATAGTCTTTAGGCACCTACGGCCACTGCCCTTAGACAGTAGGTCCTAGCAGTGGAGATTCTAAACCGGGACTCAGGCAGACACGGAGCACGTGCCTGGCTCGGAATAAACAGACTTGTGGATCATTTGCGTCCTTGAACAGATATGTGGCCGGGAGTCAAGTATTTAGTAAGGACGGCCGTTGGGTCAAGAAATGGACTGTAAGATGGTGATTGACATCCTAAACTGTGACCTGTTTTATTGTCTGCAGTTCCAATGGTGGCAGTAAGACATCTCCTGCGCTTTGCCAGTGGTCCGAGGTGATGAACCACCCTGGCTTGGTGTGTTGTGTCCAGCAGACGACAGGCGTGCCCCTGGTAGTTATGGTGAAACCAGACACTTTTCTCATCCAGGAGATTAAGACTCTTCCTGCTAAAGCCAAGGTCAGTGTCAGAGTCTGCCATCGCTTGACTGTGCACCTACTCTAATTTATAGTTGTATATGAGGTTGGTTTTCTGGCTCTCAGTGAAGTCCCGTAAGTTCACTTGTCTTTGCCACCCGCTGCATCCTGCCCAGCGGCCCGTGAAACCAGGTGTTTCTCTTGACTCTTTAGATTGACCCAGGGGTGTGGGGGTTAACACCTTCCTTTGTCCACTCTCCTAGATCCAAGACATGGTGGCCATCAGGCACACAGCCTGCAATGAGCAGCAGCGGACGACGATGATCTTGCTGTGTGAAGACGGCAGCCTGCGCATTTACATGGCCAATGTGGAGAACACGTCCTACTGGCTCCAGCCATCCCTGCAGCCCAGCAGCGCCATCAGCATCATGAAGCCTGTCCGAAAGCGCAAAACCGCGGCCATCAGTAAGGCTCTCCTGGAGAGAATGGCGGGGAAGGGGAGCGCAGTTTGCTCAGGAGCTCAGAACAGATGGCTGGCAGTCTCCAGGGGACGTAGGTGTTGCCTGCGTGGTTCGTGAAGGTAGATTATGAGCTAGCTCACGCCCCAAGCGCAGAGTCAGGGATCTTTAGACCCCCTGTTTGTCTGTGTGACTTTGAGAGACACTTTGTGCAAGTGGTAGGTACCTGTTAGCGCTGCACTTCTCATCAGCAACTCTTAGGTGCCCAGGAAGGCGTGATCCCTTAGACTCAGATTTTTCTTGGGGCTTAGGGGAAATGGCTGCCTGATCTGGAGTGCAGGCGGGAATGCCAGAGCAGAGCCCTGCCATCGACTGCTTTCCCACTGAGTGCTGAGGCGCCCTTTGTTGGTCCCTGAGCTGGAAACTTGCTCCTGACTGAAAGAGGGTCCTTTGGGAGCAAGAGTGAGTTGTTGGAGGGAGCGGCTGGTTAAACCAGGACCGTCAGAGGGTCAGCGCGTTGCAGGAACACCCCGTTTGCCTGAGTGTGCTCTGGAAGTTAAGATAGAGGCAGTTATGCAGCTCGTCCTCCTGTGGAGACATAGTTTGTGTTGTGTGTGCCCGATAAACAGTGTGAGAGGGTCTGTTTCTGTTACTCGTGTCCGGTGCCGACGCCAGGCTCCCTTGTCTCGCTGCACCAGGCTGTGGTCAGGGATAGTGCTGCTGCGCAGCAACACAAGCAGGCGTCACACGGACGCCAGCATTCCCATCGAGATTGCCAAGGAAGGTGCAGTGTGTGAGCGTGGAGTCTGGGAGTCTCGGGGGTCTCCAGTCGGGTGGGCACAGATGAGAAAGACCCCACTTCCCGTGCTCTCTGACAACCTGGTGCCGCTCTCCCCAGCAACCCGCACGTCCAGCCAGGTGACCTTCCCCATTGACTTCTTTGAGCACAACCAGCAGCTGACGGACGTGGAGTTCGGAGGAAATGACCTCCTTCAGGTCTACAACGCACAGCAGATCAAGCACCGGCTGAACTCCACAGGCATGTACGTGGCCAACACCAAGGTGAGGACCGCACCGGGCTGGCTTCGGGAACCCGCCTGAAACTCTGGGCGCTGGGGAGATGGGCCCGGCAGAACGCGGGCGTTTGCGCTCCCGTGCAGAGGAGCGGGCAGTGCTGGAGAGCAGGAGGCCCAGAGCTGAGGCAGTACTGCCTGCCTATTTGCCCTTGTTGGCAGTAAGGAGTCCTTACTGGGGAGTTAGAAGGATGAAGGATTTACGTGTAGGGTGACATCGGGAGACTCCTGAGAGGGAGGCTGCGAGGCTGGCCTTGAGAGTGTGCGCCATGTTTTGGGGTGTGGCTCTCCTTCCAGCCTGGCGGCTTCACCATCGAGGTCACTAACAACAGCAGCACGATGGTGATGACAGGCATGCGGATCCAGATTGGGACCCAGGCGATCGAACGGGCTCCTTCGTACATAGAGATCTTCGGCAGAACCATGCAGCTCAACCTGAGTCGCTCTCGCTGGTTTGATTTCCCCTTCACCAGGGAGGAAGCCCTGCAGGCCGACAAGAAACTGAACCTCTTCAGTGAGTGTCCAGCGCCGGCACAGACCGTGTCCGCACTGTGCCTCCTCTCACTACCTGGGAGCCCCTGCTCTGCTGGAACCTCTGGGGTCTCTGTCATCACGGAACTAAGCTCCATTTGAGACAGACGTGCGGAAGGCTGGGTTAGGGTTAGGCTAGGGGCGACAGGAAGGGGACATACTTGAGAATGGGGAGGGGGCTGGTCAGGGTTCGCGTCAGGCTGCTCCCGAGTTCTCTAGGGGGTGGGCCTTGCCTGCGTGTTTAGGAAGAGAGGAGCCAAGAGCAGTGTGTGTAATCACAGGCTTCCTGAAAGCGCAGCCATGGGCCTCAGGTCACAGTCACTGAGCGGGGTTCAGCGTTGTTGGTGACAAGTGTAAAAAACCACAGAGTAAAACCCCGGCGCCTTTCAGAAGACCGACTTCTTCCTCGACTATTTCCCGGCCCGCCTGTTACTCTTTCTCCCAGAAACAGTTGCTGTCTTTCGCGGGGCGGGGATCTGTGCTTAGGGGCCCCGGGGCGCGCGTGGGGGTGTGGGCTGAGAGCCCCAGGCCTCCGCACTGAGGCCCTCCTCCCCGGCCAGCCAGCACTGCTGCTGTGCTGTACCTTCTCTGTGACGTGCTCCTCTCTCACTCACACTGACTGCTGTAGAGGCAGTGGTGTTGGCCCTTTAGAGACGTGCTTCCTGAAGCTTCTTTTGTTATTGCAGTCGGGGCCTCGGTGGACCCAGCTGGCGTCACCATGATTGACGCTGTAAAAATTTATGGCAAGACGAAGGAGCAGTTCGGCTGGCCTGATGAGCCCCCGGAGGAGTTCCCTTCTGCCTCCGTCAGCAACATCTGTCCTTCAAACCTGAACCAGAGCAACGGCACCGGGGACAGTGACGCAACTGCCCCCACCTCTACCAGCGGGACTGTCCTGGAGAGGTACCGGCACTGGCAGGGCTGGGCTTCAGTCCTCACCGCTTTTTACTTTCCCTGCAGAGCCTGTGTTTTGAGAGACAGTCTCTAAAACTGTCCCAGGTCTATCTTGTGATTGTCCAGTTTTCATACAGCACACCCAGGCCGAGTCCCTCAAGTGTGCAGACAGGAGCCTGGCCCACCTGCCTCCCGTCTGCCCCAGGGCTTCTGTGCCCGCTCCTCCTGCTCACGTCCTCTTGCGGGGGGCCACAGACTGCCGGCTCGAAGATGCTTATGCCAGTGGCGTAGACTGGGAGCCGGTCTTGCTGTGATAATCGGGAAAATCTTGCCTTTTGTGCTGATCCATCATCTCCTCTTTCTCTGCAGCAGCTGCTTAGGTGGTAACAGCAGTGCTGCCAGAGGCCGCCTGCTGCACCCGCGGCGGCGTCCCGTGCCTGCCGCGTGCCCTCCGGTGGCCTCAGCGCTGCGCTTGCTTCTGTGTGCTAGGTAGTGCCGTTTGCCAGGCCAAGGGAGGAACTGATGTAAGAGGTTGAGTTTCTTACATTGTAGATCGTAAGAACAGCCTGGCTCGGCATCACTGCCCTCTACAGCCGCCTCCCGCTGTCCCCTCTCTCTTTTTCCCAACCTGTTCTTATAGTGTCTGCTTGGGGTGTGTTTCCAGGTGTCTCTGAGCTTCACATTTGTTTCCTTTTTTTCCCTTTTGCTTCTCCCCCAAGTTCTGAAACTGAGTCCCTAACCAAGCTGGACCGGTTAGTATGCCCACTTCTTCTCTGCACGAGCGCGTGTGTGTCAGAGAGCAGTGTGACCCATGGCGTGGCTTTGCGTTGCTTCTGCTACTGTGGACGAATCTGCTGCTTTCTGTCTTGGTCATTGCATGGCTGCAGAGCTGTCCCGGGCACTGGTGCTGGCGCTTCAGACTCTTAGCTCTCTCTTCCTTCCTCCCTTCCTCTCTGCTCCCCTCTGAATGGTGACGCAGCACGGTGGCTGGGGGTGGGGCCGTGGAAAAGCCCTCCCATCTGAAAGGCCCTGGGCGCTTGCTCTGTCCGATGTGGCTTTGTGCCCCAGTCCCTTTGCCCTCGCTGTTTAGTGCCTCCTGTGCCCTTTGACCTTTTCCTCTCCAGCTGCCTCCTCAGTCCCTTCCCCTCTGTTTCCAGAGCTTAGCCAGAAGGATGTTGGTCTTCGGACTGTGCCACGTTAAACTCACAGAGCAGCCCCGGGGCGCATGTTCCTGGTGACCCCCCCCCCCCCACAGTCGGGGTTCCTATTCCCTCCCTAAGAGAAAATTGCTCCGTGTTCTGGAGGTGCTTCGTAGTGCCCTTTGAACGTTGGCGATTGGCATGCACCTTCCCCAGTATGTAGGGACCCCTAGGGGTGCCTTTGTGCCTTTCCTGGGAGGTGTAACTAAAGCACAGCGTTAACCTTCCCGGTGTGAGAGACGGCCCGAACCTCTCTGTGTTCCCTTCTGCCCGCTGATCCGTGGGCACCTGAGCTTCGGGTTCCGTGCGTCAAGGCTGTTAAGCCCATCCCCTGATCCCTGCCACAGGCAGCAGAGGAAGCCATTTATCCTCTTTGAGGAAGAAAAGGCCTGTCTGTGAGTCACGGATTATGAACATGGCCTCAGGTTGATCTCCAGCGGGAGCCAGGCTTCTGCTGGCCTATGATGCCAGGAAACGACACGCATGGTGCCTGTTGGCAGGTCTTCCTGGGCTTCGACCGGGTATCTGGCACCCAGCAGCTGTCCCAAAGGTCTTCGCGGCTGTCGTTTGCTTCGGCTAAAGCATGAGGCGGAGAGAAGGGCGGTGGTTGTACTCAAGCAGCTTTTCTGTCTCCCTAGGCTGGTTGTGAGTTCTTTAGAAGCCCTGGAAAGCTGCTTCGCCGTCGGCCCAATCATCGAGAAGGCAAGTTACTGTTTCCAAGCACATGGGCGCGTTCCGAAGAGGCAGGAAGTCAGGGCAGTCGTCAGAGACCCCGGGGCCTCACAGCTCAAGAGCGTTCGTAGCGTAATCTTGATTTGCCAGGAAGCGCCAGCTGAAGAAGTCTTCAGCTTAAGGCCGTATGTCCTGCTTTTGGGGACCCATTGTGAGGATGTTTTATCGACTGGGGTGTGTTCTAGTAACAACTCTGAGCTGGAGTCACGTGCCCAGACTGTTTCCGCACCCGTATTGTGGGGCAGATTCTACTTCTGGAATTCTTTGTTTTGCTCTTTGCAGTCCATGGAACAGAACGTCGCCCTCGGGGTCTGGAAAGGAGGGAGTGGGAGGGCAGAGTATGAGCGTGCGTTCTGTGTGGACTTGGCGGGATAGCGATAGTCGCTGTCTTCTGCATTAGGAAAGAAACAAGAACGCCGCTCAGGAACTAGCCACTTTGCTGTTGTCCCTGCCAGCACCTGCCAGCGTCCAGCAGCAGTCCAAGAGCCTGCTGGCCAGCCTGCACACCAGCCGCTCGGCCTATCACAGCCACAAGGTAACCGTCCCTCAGGGATGTCTTCCGTAGGAGTGGAAGTCATGGTGCTGACCTGACAGGGGGTCAAGTAAGTTGGCTTTTCACTTGTGGAGCGAGGCCTTAGTGAACTCATGGGGAGAAGACCGCCTCGCTCTAGGCCCGCTCAGCCTCCGGTTTCTCAGAGATTAGGAAATGACCCTCAGAACGGAGAATAAGCCCACGGGTAGGCCCCTGGCTTGCATTTTATATTTCCTGTCCCTCTAATAAGGTCAGTGCTCCTTAACAGTGGAGGGACATTTGAGTGTGGAAAAGTGTCAGGGGTGGTGCTCGGGGATCAGGACACCCGTGTCTCCTCTCATTGCTGTGGGACAGCCCTGCCAGTGTGCTTGCTCACAAGGACATCATTGCCTGGTTGTTGAAAGACTTGGAGGGAGAAATCCGGGGGGGAGAGGGCCTCGCTGTAAAAGTAACATCTGAAGGCAGTACGCTAGGCCAGTTTCTGTGGAGGGCGGGTTGACGGTTCAGAGCCGCGAGGAGGAAACCGCCAGCACAGCTGCCCTGGCGAGCGTTTGTGCCTCCAGCCCCAAGGACTGAGAGACTGGAGTTTAACCTGTCGAACTTCTCAGAGAGGCAGATTTGGAAGCATAATCTTTGTATGGTGAGAACTTGTGGAGAAGTAAGTCTTGTACTGTAGGAAAGGATCTGAGATCTTGTGGTTTTGGGAAATGGGTATTACTGCTAATTTTCTGATCATACTTCTAAACTGGTTTCATGGTTCTGGTCTTTCAGGGGCGGGCCTATCATATTTTTTACGTTAAGATATTTTATTGTATTGTACTGCTTTGAAGCTCTGTTCCAGGTGGTCAGCGTAACTGACCGAGGCTCGAGAGGAGGCACAAGCTTGGTGGTCTGCCAGCCTCCCCCTCTTTGCTGTAGGATCAGCCTTAGCTTTGGTTCATCCTCTGTGATCCTTCTGTTACAGGATCAGGCCTTGCTGAGCAAAGCCGTGCAGTGTCTCAACACGTCCAGCAAAGAAGGCAAGGACCTGGACCCCGAGGTCTTCCAGAGACTGGTGGTCACAGCCCGCTCCATTGCCATCATGCGTCCTAACAACCTTGTCCACTTTACGGAGTCCAAGCTGCCCCAAATGGAAACAGGTGAACTTGGCCTGTGCGGCCGTGGTCCTGATGCTTATACACGCTCTGTAGCCGCCGCCTCCTGCCCTTCTCACTGTCCTCTGCCTGGCTGGCTTCATGCTCCGAGACAGGGACTGTCCTCCCCAGTCTTCATGCTTCGTACGGCTTTTGACACGAGGGTTGTGTCATTTACAACAAATATGCTTTCCAGTGCTTCCTCCTTGGATTATCCTTGAGTGTGTTTAGTGCTCTGGACATTAGATAGACTCTCTCTGAAGTTCCCACTACTTTGGCTCCGCCTGTAGGGCGAGGTCAAGCCTGGGCCCTGGCCACCTTACGGGGGTGCTTGTTAGCTGTTGGCTGCTGCTGCTGCCTTAATATGTGCGGCGGCCTCTCCCTGTGCTTGTGTTTGCCCTTCTCTCCGCGTTGCTTGGGCACCAAACGTGCGCTCCTTCATTAAACGCAGTATGTTGACTGTTTCACAGTTCTCTTATTAATGTGCTCCTGTGCTGTCCCCACCCTGCTCCTCCTCTTGGTGCTGTACTCCAGGAACCCTTCTAGGAGATTCTCAGCCAGCCCCTAGTTTTAGAAGTCGAACCGTAAGACCTGAGATCTCTGAATCTGCTGCAAAGATCCTGACTGCTCCCTCGTGATTCTAACATACAATGTTTTCTGTGCTATTCCTTTCCCAGACTGTTTTTTTCCTAGATGTGCCTGCTGGAGTCTAGGGATAGTTGGCATATTGATTGGGTCCCCACTTGAAACTCCCTCCCCAGGCAAGCTTCCTTGACCTGAGTTAACCTTAAAACAAATTAACTTCCATCTCAGATTTGCTGTTGTTAACAACTTGCTTTTTCCTGCTTAGAAGGCGTGGATGAGGGGAGAGAACCACAGAAGCAGCTGGAAGGAGATTGCTGCAGTTTTATCACCCAGCTGGTCAACCACTTCTGGAAGCTCCACGCTTCCAGACCCAAGAATGCTTTCCTGGCACCTGCCTGCCTCCCAGGTATCACATTGAAGGGGGTGCTTGAATCTTAATACACCGTGAAACCTGATGGAAGTTCCATCTTTGAGTAGATGGAGTAGCTGTTAGCGTCTTCATCTGTTTTCTAGAACTAATAGGGCATGGAAGTCTTTGAGATCAATGCATCGTTGCTGCTACTAGAATTCAACAGTGAGGGAGAAGCGGGGTTTTCTTGTACTGCTTGTCTTCGTTGAGGGTTGAATATTTCATATGTATGTGTATGTATACGGAGAGAGAGAGGTAGTGAGAGAGAGTGTGTATCTGTGTATGTGTTGTGGTGTTTGTAATTCTCTTCAAGTCTTTGAAGACCCATCAGAGCCACTTGGAATGGTAACAGATAAGCAGCACCCTTGAGAATTATTTTATTTCTAAGCTACCCCTGCCATTGACACTTAGCTTCTGACATTATCCTAAGCTTAGATAGAAGAGTAAGGATTTGAATGGCATCTTAAAAAAGTAGACTGCTCCCTGGTACGCATTTGTGTTTGGAGGTTGCTTGGGCACTAAACCTAAAAGGCATGTCAAAGTCACGCTGATCATTACCTCAGGCTTGAGGGTAGTAGGGGACATTTAGAATCTGTTCGTCTCTTCACACTTCTCTTTCCTGTCTTTCACAATCCATAGAGTAGTGGTCAGCCACTTGCTACCTTAAGGGGAGGATATTTAGAAAGACTTTTGAGGACATTTTGCGATATTAGGCGATTCTTAATAAAACAGATCACAAATAATGCCGACCGTCTGCATTATGTGTATTTTTTTTGGCTGACTCTGGGTGTGTACTTATTTTCTGCTAGCTTGACATTTATGTCAACAATTTCCACTTTCGGACTCTCTACTAGTCAGAAGTTTTTCACCGCATCTTTCTCCCCTAGGTCTGACGCATATTGAAGCGACTGTCAACGCCCTGGTGGACATGATCCATGGGTACTGTACATGCGAGCTGGATTGTATCAACACTGCGTCCGGGATCTACATGCAGATGCTTCTGTGTCCTGTAGGTACCGCTGCAGCCCCAGGGTCCTGCCGCGAACCGCAACTGCCTGAATTCTTTTTATGGGCTTGATACATGAATGACATAAACTTGAAGGAAGGTAATGGGAAGTCAGAGTTCTGAATAGCCGCACATACAACTTTAAGATCTGACTCTTTGCACAGAAGAGGAAAGGTTTGAAAAAGGGCATCGACCTTGTTTTTCTTGCTCAGTGTTGGGTCTCCAGGGAGCACTGCCACACAGTTAGCACCGTGTGTGCTCACTGAATGAGTGCTGAGTGGCCGTCACAAAGGTTTGTTTCCAGTGGGACTATTACACAAGGCCAGAGTTAGAGGGATGGAGTCTAGCACAGAACTGAGGTGATCCTAAGCATCTGATGAAAGCCAATCTGTGAGTGAGTGATTTGGGGAGCAAGTGACCTGCAGTCTGTTGGCAGGACTAGTGCACGAGTGTCGTGAGCGGGCCTTGTGGATGCCGGCTCGGCATGAGGTTAGCTGCTGAATTTGCTCAGCGGGGTTGCAGGTGGGAGTAGACAGACCTTCCGCATGGAAGTCAGTGCTTGATCGAGAAAGGGAAGTATTGTATAGTTTCACGAGTACCATAAAATCTAAGTATGACCTCTTCCTTTCTAACCTCAGGATCCTGCTGTGAGTTTCTCCTGTAAACAAGCGCTGATTCGAGTCCTGCGGCCGAGGAACAAGCGGAGACATGTGACACTACCCTCCTCTCCTCGAAGCAACACGCCAATGGGTACCATGGGGTTGGGGCTGGGCCTGGGCAGGGGCAGAGGAGGCACAGCATCGGACATGGCTCTGGGTTTGCCTGCTGTCCCTCGCTGCCTTATTCCAGGAAGAATTTAAGGCGGCCTGTAGACACGCACATGGCGAGGATGACAATGAAGGTAGAATAGCACAGCTAAGCCCAGAATATGAATAATTTACCTCCTGGGGCCCTGCGTAGTTACGGAGTGAAGATCTTATATTTGGGTGAAAGTTTCTTAAGAGCTATAGAAAAAATTAAAAGTTATAAAATAATAGCCACAAAAGACAAAAAAAAATGGTGTTTCAGAAAAAACCTATTTGAGAGAGAAAGTAGACAGTCTCTTCAGCGGACTTATTGCTGTTTGACAGTAAATTTCACAAGAGATTTCCCTCACGGCGCGCTTGGACACAGGTCAGGGCACGACATGAATTTTAGGGCTTCGTTGTGGAATTGGTTACTTGGTTTGCCTCAGAAGTAAATTTCCAATGAAAGTTCCATCTAGTTTAAAGTTTTCTATTAGCCGCAATATAAAGAAAAGACAAACGTGAAACGAATTTACCAACAATCCACTGTATCAAAAATTTGATCTCAACATGTCAATATAAAAAAATCACTGATTTTTTTGCCTTTTTTTTTTCCTAAAGGAAAGGTGCAGGCAGGAATGACAGCAGTAGGTGGCAAGTAGGCAGGGAGACCGAGGAGGAAGAAACGCTTTAATTTTTCACTTAGCCGTTCACACTGGTTGTTCTCCCAGGCCTGGGACTTGAACCCAGGACTGTGTGGCCTGCGTCCTTCAGAGATAATTGACCTAGCAGCTCCTCCACCAGGGCGCGCCACATTTGACATTCCTAAACATATTTTTGTGCCGTCTTCAAATTCCAGCATGTAGTTTGCATTAATGTCACATTTCCATCAGCTCTAGCCCCATCGCACGGGCTCAGGAGCTGCATGTGGCCAGCACTGCCGCACACTGCGGTATGAGTCTAGAGGAATTGTGCGACTCGGGGACCTTCGGAGTCTTTTCGATATCACTTACCGCCTCTGGCTTTCTGCTGAGCCTACAAGGCAGTGTGTGCCTCCTTTCTCCGGTGAGAAAGTGCTTCTCTTTCCAGGGAAAGCCATGTTCACGTGCTCAAACACCCCATCTAGTGGGAGGCGAGGCCTCTGTCCTCCTCTGACTGCTAAGTCGAAGCTGGGCGTCTCCCTCGGTAGAAGGCCTCTCCCCTTTGCACAGAAGCCAACCTCGGCATAACCTCAGCTTCCCGTTCAGTGTCTTTACATGTCAGCTCCTCTTCTCAGACGCATTGTGAACAACATCTCACTGACCCAGTGAAAGGGTGTGAAATAACACTCTGGGCTGCCACCACAGATCACAGATACACATCTCAATTACATGATTTTCCCTGTCCTGCCCAGGGTCTCCTGAGAGTTGGTGGGAGTGCATGGAGTCCACTAGTCTTAAATTTCTCTGCTTTTGGGAGTTCTTTTAGAATCTATGGTAGTTTTTTGTTTTTCCCCTCTTCAATGGCTGGGAAAGTCTTTTCCTAAGAGGGCAAGCTGTCACTCCAACCCCATCTTTCTAGATCCTGCTAGGCTCAGGAGGCAGATGAACAAGGCCCGGCAGTGATCCTCTGAAGCACAGGGTGTCAGCCGGTAGCAGTTTGGGGTCATCACACTGCATGCCGAGGGGACCAGGAGCCAGCACCTTCAGGTGACTGGGGTTTCTTTGACTCAGGAGACAAGGATGATGATGACGATGATGATGCAGATGAGAAAATGCAGCCATCAGGAATCCCGAATGGTGGTCACATCCGTCAGGAGAGCCAGGAGCAGAGTGAGGTGGACCATGGAGATTTTGAGATGGTGGTGAGTCAGGCGCAGGACAGCGGTGGGTGAACTGCCTCTCGCTCTAACTCGGTAAACTTCTGATGGCCGCTCGCCGGGGCGCTGACTGAGCTTTCCCTCTGCAGTCTGAGTCTATGGTCCTGGAGACCGCCGAAAATGTCAACAACGGCAATCCCTCTCCCCTGGAGGCCCTGCTGGCAGGTGCAGAGGGTTTCCCTCCCATGCTGGACATCCCGCCTGACGCAGATGACGAGACCATGGTGGAACTAGCCATTGCCCTGAGTCTACAGCAGGACCAGCAAGGTAGAAGGCCAGGCCAGAAACTGCCCGTTGGCCCTGCAGGAAAGAGGGTTTGGAGTTGCTGATAACCAGCTAGCTGAGTTTGTCCCCAGATGTGAGGAGAGGTTGATCTGGGTGAGAGCTTTTCAGAGATACAGGTGGAGAGTGATAGGAACTGTGGCGGGGCTTTCAGTCTGGGAGCCAATCTTGTAGTTTCAGCTAGTCTGGTTTCTGGATCATTCTTCCTTGAACCTGTCGATTCCGCCAGCTTGCGCCCTGCCTGCACTGAAGGAAGCCTCCCACCTTCTGTAACTTGGTGGGTGGACAGCAGTTGCTGTTGATTAACTTCCTCTAGGCCAGAGGGCGCACACGCTGGTGAGTCTAGACTCCCGAGGTCAGCAGATGGCCAAAGCAGCGTTGTGGAAGGGTGGGGGTACTGTGCTCACTCTCCACTTGTTCCCCAGGCAGCAGCAGCAGTGCCCTGGGCCTGCAGAGCCTGGGGCTGTCGGGCCAGGCACCCAGCTCTTCCTCTCTGGACGCAGGAACCCTTTCTGACACCACAGCATCAGGTAACTGTCCACAGCAAGGAGCGTGGCTCTGGGCCCCAGGACCCTCAGGCCTCGTTGCCCATGCTGTGAGAGTATAACGGGCAGCTGCTTTGACAGGCCACTCTGGACTTCCTGCTTCTGCCTCTGCTTTAGAGATGTGGGTGTGGAAGGATGGCCTGGTGGTGCAGCCTGGCCAGGGTGCGCGTGATCTGCTTCCCTGCACTTTGCATGCCCCTGGCTGCAGCTCTTCCGAGGCAGGCCGAGAAAGCAGCATGCAGTCTGATCCCTGGGGCTTCAGTCACAGTGTTCGGGGTCCACCTCCAGTCCTTAGGTTTTAGACGATAGTAAAAGGAAGTCTAGAAGTAGAGCTCCTACCTTTTTATACAACTGTTTTCCCTTCATTCGCTAATGAAAATGAAGCGGCCAGAGGCTGAGTTGTGCTCAGGTTGGCGTGGCATGAGCTTGGGAGCCTGGGGATTTTGTGGGCAATCCAAATGCATAAGAAATCTTCAGACCTCACTTTGTCTTTTGATCTATTTCCTAATCTTTGAAGAAAAAGAAATCCTGAGTAGAGTTGGGTCAAATAGAGGAGGATGGGAACCTGAATGACCTACTGGAAAATCAACTTCTGAGCAACTTAAGGGTTGATTGAAGTCTTTTCCAGGCGGTTGCCTCCCGGTGTTTGTTTTTTCTTTTGAGAATCTTAACCCTGAATAGATAGGCAAGGGGGAATGGGCTGTCCTCACTGCCGCCATGGCATGTTGCTTTCCTGAGGTCTCTTTTGTTGCTGTCATTTCGGGCTTGGAGCTCGCTGTTGCGTTGTGCCACTTGTGTTCCCACTGTGCTCTGTGGCTGTCCTGGCTTTCCTCCCCATGTCTCTCATCTAGCACTTTCCTCCTGTCTCAGCTCAGCCCTGATCCTGGATGCTGTGGCTGTCTCTGGGGAATTTCCTTGCTTCATTATTAGCATCTGATGAGGATGATAGGAGGTCTCTGGACTACCTGATTCAAAAAAACAAAAACCAAAAAACCAAAAAACAGGGTCGATTTAAGAGCTTCTAAGTGATTTCCTAATGTAGGCACAAATTGACCACAAAACAAATCTCAGTGAAGTTCAGAGTGCCGTGCTTTGAATGATAATAGCTAGTTCCAATCTCAGCAGGTGTCAGTAACACCTAGACGATAGTGACCGTGAAGCATCTCAGCTAGAACACTGAGCGTCCATGTCACAGATTCTGTCGAATCTCTGCGCTGTTCCACTTGCACTGGACTGTTACAGCGAAGGAAATGCCCGGTGTGAACTGGGTTTTCACTTCTGTCTAAGTACCGTTGGCAATGCACTGTGTATAGTGTCTGTTCCTGTTAGCGACTAACCAGCAAAGCAAATCTTTCCCTTTTTTCTTTGATGACAGGATATGGAAACTACATTGTGTCCTCTGCGCTATGTGGTTTCATGCTTTCGCCCCGAGGAGGGGTTTTTACCTGTAACAGCTCTCGTTACTCTCTCAGCTCCAGCCTCAGACGATGAGGGCAGCACAGCAGCGACTGATGGGTCCACCCTTCGGACCTCTCCTGCTGACCACGGTGGCAGTGTGGGCTCGGAGAGCGGGGGCAGTGCGGTGGACTCAGTGGCTGGCGAGCACAGTGGTAATGTGGCCGGGGGACCTGATCTCCTTGGGCAGAGGGTGGGGACAAAGTAGGAATTCCTGCCTGCTTGCTGGGAATGGTTTCAGCAAGAGGAAAGTCCTGGAAAGTCTCAGGGAATTCATGTGGCCCAAACTCTGGACTTTCAAAGGTTTACTGTTAATAGATTACGCTCAGTGAGGTCGAAATATTTAACAGGCATTATTTGTTCGTGGAAGAAAGCAACGAAATGCATAATCTCTCAAATCATGATTAACGTGAAGCAGTCAACACTGTGACCTTGAAATCCATCACCCCACAGTTTTTGCCCCTCTGCTGGGGAAGATATTCAGGGCACTAGCATATAGTTAATGATTTATATGGTAACAGAGCATCTCCGCAATTTTTACTACTAGGGAGGAGCTCTAGAAGGAAGAAACAGGACCGTGTGAATCAGTCTGTGGTTAAAAATTGGTTGTGGAGGAGATTAAAAGCAGCTGATAATTTCTAGTTTTCCAAATCAGTGTGCGTTTCCTTTGGAGAAGGAGCTGGAAATTCAGCAGCAGCCGAGGCAGGACTGTTGTGTAGTGGGCCTCGCGCACGGCAGATGAGCACTGCTGCGGGAGTGCTGCGCACCGTGCCCTGCGGCCAGCACCTGACTGCGGTCCGTCCTTGTCGAGCTTCACACCGAGCTTTCTAAAGTCACCCCGTCCTCTTCTCACTGTTGCTGACTTCACAATGCTCTGGATTCCATCATGCTGCGGGAGTTGACTCACGGTGCTTTGTTTTTCACCTTTTCCCTCCAGTATCAGGCCGGAGCAGTGCTTATGGCGACGCCACCGCGGAGGGGCATCCGGCTGGACCAGGCAGCGTCAGCTCCAGCACCGGAGCCATCAGCACCACCACCGGACACCAGGAGGGAGATGGCTCCGAGGCAGAAGGAGAAGGGGAAGGGGAAGGAGATGTCCACACTAGCAACAGGTGAGGAATGGGGCATGGCAGTTAAGACTTTCCCTTGTGAAGCTATTTCAGAAGTAGGACGGTGACCCCGTTGCAGCAGGAGGGGTGGTGATGATAAAGGCAGTATATTAAACAGTCAGGGAGCTGTTTAAACTCTTAGGACATGTTTTAAATCTGTCTTCTTTGTCCTGACTAGAGTTACATCAGATCAGTTACAGAGAGAATAATAGCAAGTGGTTTTTCTCTCAAGGCCTCCCGATGCCCCTTAGTCACGATCTTAAACACTTGTATCCTCCTTATTCAACTCTTTCTGGTTTCTTACAGACTCACTTTGTGGCATTCTTTATAAATGGTTCCGTGTTATTAAGTCTAGGCTGGGAAGAGCCCCTTAATTAGCACGGTTTTGAGGTGATGGGTACTAAGACAGCAAGTCCCTGTTTATGCCTGGAATGCTGGTGGCCGGGCGCTTGGCCCGTGAAAGTAGTGTGTGAAATCCTTTCCCATCCCCCGCAAGGAATGCTGGTGGTGTTTGCTATTAGCTTGGTGGAGTTGAATGTATTTATTCTTAATCAAGACGTAACTAAAGAAATACGGTGAAAAGCCTAAGAATACACTTGGGATGAGATCTTGGTTTAGTTTGTTGAGGCCCACAGTTATCCCATTAGTGCAGGGGTGGTGAGTCAGCATTTTGAACCGAATGATTTCTTATCAGAAGCTGCGAGGCATCATGTTTTCAGAGGGCATCAAAAATATCTCTCCCATTCCCTGCTCCAGCTTAAACTCTTAGGACATCTCTTTGATGAAAGTGATCTTTCTCAAGGAACAGATAATATTTTGATGGAGTTTGTTTTTAACATCTTAACATAAAGGGATTTTCTCCAATCTTTTTTTCCTTTCACTGTGATTTCTAGGTTAATTTCTTACATTCAGATACTATGGTCTCTGAATTCTGTGTTTTTGTTGTTTTGAAACTTATTTTTTAATTGTTTATAATCCAATTAACCTTTGCTTTTTTTAATTGAGTCATTTAAGTTCACATATAGCTAATGTTAAGTACTGATATATTTGTGTTTATGCCTACCATTTGTTCGGTCCATATCTCACTCTTTTTTTTTTTTTTTTCCCCAGCCTTTTTTGTTTTGTTGTTTTTCCAGTTCTTCGTTTCTCCCAAACTCTAGAAGTTTGGTACCTTCTGTGTCTAATCTTTTAGTGGTTATAGTAATCATTTCAACATGTGTACTTACTCAACACTAATGTTAGCCAATAGCTTTCTCTTCCTGAATTATATAAAGACCTTAGAAGACTTTGCCCCTACTTATCAATTTAAGCCATTATTTTTGTGTTTTAATTCATTCTTTAAAATGTCTTAAAAGCTTTTGAAGCTTTCAAGATATTATTACTGTGTGTTATACAGTGTGTGCAGTCAATGTTTGTTTAGATTTGCTCACGTGTTTACCACTGTCTGTACCCAGCATTTCTCTGTCATATTAGACCTTCCACCCAGAATCACTTTCTTCTTGAGGTTATATCTTTGAATCTCAGATTTTGTTAGTCTGGATATATATTTAGCTCACATTTTGTGGATGTACTTTTGATGAGCATATCATTTTGTGTTGACAGTTTTCCCCTCCAAAATTGAATATGATATCCATTGTTATTGCCAAGAAGTCACTTGTTATATAACTGTTGCTCCTTTGCTACAGTTAGATCTTTATTTTGTCGTTGCTTTTGTAGTTTTTGTAGGACTGGTTGGATGTAGGATGTTTTTGTGGGGTGGATTTCTTTACCTTTTATCTACTTAGTGGTTTTGAGATTTTTTAAATGTGTGGGTTAGTAACTTTTACTAGTTCTAGAAAATTCTCATTGATTAATCTTGTCAAATTTTACTTCTCATTTTCTGTTATTTCTCTTCCTGGGACTCAAATAGATGTTAGACCATCATCTTCTCTTCTCCATGTCTCCGAACATAGTTTTTCTTTCTTAAAAATTCCCTTGTGCTGTGCCCTGGTGAACTGGGGTATGGCCTAGTCCATATACATTCCAAGGTCCTGGGTTCGCATACTGGGACTGGAGGGAACAGCCAAGATGAGCAATCTAAATAAATAAAATGTTTCTTCCTTCTCTTGCTTACCTCTGCTTGCCTTCTTCATTCCTGTCTGCACCTTTCCTTTAAAAAAAAAATTCTGTTTAATTATTTTATAGTTTTTTGAGATATATTCAAACAGCATCAAGCCCATTAAAACACATAGGTTTAATTTGTAAGAAATACAAAATTTTTTGCATCGAAAGCTGCAAAACCTAATTGTGAGAAATGATAGAAGATCTAAATAAATGAAGGGAGCTGCCATGCTGTGCATTAGAAGACTCCTTATTATGTAACGGTAGCAATCGTCTTCAAATTGATAGATTCAGTCTAACCCCAGTCAGAAATCCCAGCCAGTTTTGTGTCTATGTCACAATTGACAAACCGATACTATAATTTATTTGGAAGTATAAATGACTAGGATTAGCTAAGTCAATAATGAAGAAAATCCTCACAATATAGGACTTCACACAAACAGGACAGCGGGGTTGAGATAGAAGGATGGACTGATATATTAATGGAAGAGACATTTCAGAAGCATCCACACATAGGCGATTCCTCTGTACAGTAAAGGAAAAGTTAGTCTTTTTAATAAATGCCAACTCTTTAGTTGGAAATTCATATAGAGTGAAATGAATCTTGTCCTGATCTTACCTAACTAGATAAAATGCAAAAAAGAATGCCTTATAGAGTGACTAAAATCAGTCTCAGGGTTCTGCTTACCTCTCTGTATTTTTATCTTCATTCATTCTCTGGCCTAATAATTTATTTTATTTTAAAGGAAAGGTGCAGGCAGGAATGAAGCTAAGAAGGCAGGCAGGCAGGCAGAGAAAGGGGGAATTTTTATTTTATTTTCATTTTCGTTATCTACACTGGAGTCCCCCGGGAGCTGGGACTTGAATTCAGGGATATGTGGCCATATCCTTCAGAGACCATGGACTGAACCACTACCCCACCAAGGCGTGCCTGGCCTAATGATTTCTTAATTATTCTGAGCTCTTTGTTATTTTTATTTTGACCTTACTCAATGATCTTTCTAAATTCACTTGCTCTAATTATCAATCTTGATAATTAAATTACAATTAAATCAATTCTAATCATAGGTTTTGGTTAATTAGATTATGACAGATTAATTCTAATTATAAATTTCACATGTATACTCTTGTCATCTGTAAATAATGAGTTTTAACTTTTTAATTTCCAGTCTTTTTATCTTTTAATTTCCTTTTCTCATCTTACTGCATTGACTTAAGCCTCTAGAACAATGTTGAAAGAATTAGTGATAGGCGGATAGCGTCCTTTCGTTCCCAAACATGGGGAAAGTTTCAATATTTTACCATTAAATAGAATGTTAGTTGGAGGTTTTCAATGACTGGTCTGTCAAATCAATGACATTTTATACCTGGTTTGCTGGGAGAATTGATCACATGTTGGAAAACTTTAGAGTGAAGTCATCTGAGCTTGCTTTAAGGGAAGATTTTGTTCTATTCATTTTTTAATGATTCCAATTTTTTTCTCATTTTTTGTGTGTCACTTTTGAGGTGCTTTTTAAGAAATTTGTTAATTTTATTAAAATCGTCATATGTAACTTTATTGGCATACAGTTGTTTGTAATATTTTCTCTTGTCCTTTTAATATCTTTAGGATCCATAGTTATGCACTTTTTCGTTTCTAATATTGATAACTCTTTTTCCCTCCAAAGTCAGTCTTGCCAGGTGTTACCAGCTTTATTTACAAAGAACCAACTTTGGCTTTGATTTTTCTCTGTTGTGTGTTTGCTTTCTACTTTATTTCCATTTGTCATTATTTTCTTTCTCTGCTTACTAGCTTTGTTTTTTTATTATATTATTTTTGAGGTTTAATTTTCTGCTCCTTTTCTAGTTTTATAAGATGGAAGCTTAAATCATTGATTGTAAACGTGTTTTTTAAATATGTATTTGAACTGTGCCCTGGCGGAGTAGCAGTTGGATCCATGGTCTCTGGCTGAGCGTAGTCCACACACATCTCAGGGACCTGGATGCATGTTCTGGGGTTTGGTTGGTGGAGGCGGTGGGTGGGTTTGGGGGGGTAACCACCAAGATGAACAACTAAATAAAACTAAATGAATGGAGATGCTTCTTCCTCTCTCTTCTGCCTGCTTGCTTGCTTTCTTCATACCTGCCTGTATTTTTCCTTTAAAAAGAACTGTAAAAATGTGTACTTTATATATGCATATATGTGTATGTGTGTGTACATATAGATAAATATGTATTTGAGGCTGCATATTTTTTTCTAACATTCTCTTTAAACCGTGCTTTGTCTAGAGTCCACATTTTAAAAATGTGTTTATTTATCATTTGTAAGGGAAAGGTGCAGACAGGAATGAAGGTGAGCAGGTAGGCACAGGAAAAAGCATTTTATTTATCATGTTTCGTTCATCTCAGTTGTTTGCCTCCCCAGCCCAGCCCTGAGCCTCGAATCCAGCTTCCTTGGGATGTGTGTGAACTATACCAGCCGGAGGCGGCAGACTAACCCACTAAGCCACCAGGGCGCACTGAGTTTACATAACTTGATGTTTCGTTGTTGTTGTTTTTAAGGAAAGGTTTAGGTAGGAGTAAAGTCGAGTAGTCAGGCAGGCAGGAAGAGAGGAGAGGAGGAAGCTTTTTATTTATTTTATTCAGTTGTTCATTTTGGTGGTTTTCCTGGGAGCTCGGGATGTATGTGGACTGTGCACAGTCGACTAAATAGCTGGGCTACCAGGGTGCACTGATGTCGTTTGATTCCGTTTCGCTCAGGGTGTCTTCAGGTGAAGCCCTGTGGCTCCAGGGTGTTGTGCAGGCCACGCATAGCCCAAGGGACCTCAGTAGAGACCGGGCCTCAGGAACGAAGAAAAACGAGTGAAACGAGATGTTTTCTAAATCCTGTTATAATTTAGTCCTTAGTCCGCAGGATACTTAGAGATATGTTGCTGGCTTTCCAAACATTTCTAATTTTTCTGTTACAGTTTAAGTTACTTTGGTTGAAGACTATGCCATGTGATTTCGATCCTGTGAAATTCCTCGAGGTGCATCATTGCTTGTAAAATGACGTTGCGTCTTTTGAGCGTTGTCAGTTGTTTCTCAGAAGGAGGGTCAGTGTAGGTGACCTAGCCATGTTAGTAATGGAAGTCTCCAGTATTTCTGGTTGGGTTTTATTTTTTTAAAGAATAAATTAAGCAGTGGTTACATGGCTTTTGTTTTATACTGGATTAATTTTACTTGAAGTCACCAAGGAAAAGAAAATTGCAATTTTTGTGACAGTATTTCTTTTCATTTGTTTGTTTTCCTCCAGTTTGAGTGCCGTCTAAGAGTTCGAAAAGCTAGTAATCTGGCAGGACCTTGGCCCGTTTTGTTGCTATACTCCTTCGTGCGTGTGTTTTCACATGCACGTTCTCTCAGTTTTAGTCCGTCTGCACGCTTGTTAGAGCTTTTATCCTGAGTGTGTTCAACTGTGGTTTGTCGCTCCATCTCTTCTCATTTGTTCCTCATTCATTTCTAAACACTTGTGCTCACTAGCTGTCCTTCACGGCTTGTCTGCACCTGGGCTTACGTGTTGGTGTATTCTGAAGGGCGCTTAGATCGTCCTTCTAGTTCTTTCAAGAAGGATAATCACTGATTATTCAAGTGAGGTGCTCTACTTTCATTTCAACCTTTATTACTTGGAAAATATTCTGCATACCTGTTGGCATATGGAATACATGGAGATCACATTAAAAATAAAATATAGAGGCACATCGTTTCTTATAGGCTGCAGAATAAAGTGAAGCCAAGACATTTTCTTAACTATGAGAGCAAATCTGTAACTTCATTTAGAAAATGCACTCAAGCTGATTAAGAATGTGGGACTGCCAACTCACTTGTCAACAAAACCCTAATTAAGTGACACCCACCCCCATTTCTGTAGATCAGGCAGCTGAGATGCAGGCTCTGGAAGCTATGGGTTTGAGACCTGAGACTGAAATTTAAAAAGAAAAATTTTTTTTAACCTAATTAATTTTCATATTGGTCCTGGTGAGTCAGTTTCTCTTCTAGGGAACCAGGGACACTCATTCAAAGCAAAGACACAGCAGTATATAGTAGATGAAGAGGGCAAGGTGGTGGTGAGTGAATAGATGGGGACTCTTGGTTCTGGTGTAGAAAGCGCGGTCTTACAGTAAAGCTGCTGCTAGAAAAAATGGTGGACAGTTGTGGGAGGGCGAAGGAGTGACCAGCCTTCCTGACGCTGTGGGAAGCATGCACAAGAAGGGATTAGGTCACTGTGCACCTGCATGCTATAGATGTCATAGGTAGAAGAGGTCTAGAAAATAATACCTGGACGCAGAATCAGGCCATGTGTTGGAAAAGCCATAAAACCTACAACTGAAGGTTTAGTTTTGATGCTGAAAGCCACTAGGTTCTGATTGCTCGAGGAATACTTTTAACTTTCCAGACGACATTTTCAGTGCTGTCGGCTGTGTATTTGAAACCCTTTTCGCCTGTTAACAGAGTGAGAGATCTCCTTCCATGTGCTGGCATGCCGAATAGACACTTCTTACTTGAATGTGGGACTGTTCCTAAGCCTGGGCTCCAGGCTTGCCTTGGTGGCAGGAGGAAAGAATTGTATACAACTGGTTCGTGTTTGTGTCCAGCCCGTGTTGCAAGTCTCTCCCTTGGGCTTTCAGGCTGCACGTGGTCCGGCTGATGCTGTTGGAGAGGCTCCTGCAGACCTTGCCCCAGCTGCGCAACGTCGGTGGTGTCCGGGCCATCCCGTACATGCAGGTAACCCTCAGTCGCGTGGTCCCGTTGGACCATCCTCTAGTGTGGTCACGCCTCTCTTCCAGAGACTCTGTAAAGCTCTGTTTGGTGTTAGGTCATAGAAAAATGGGATACAGTTTTGAGCTACAGGTCTCAGCCCTTTGTTTCATAGATAGAAGGCCGAGGGTCAAAGAATAAAAAAAAAAAAAATCCAGTCGTCCAAACTCGCTGTTGACAGCTCCGGAGAAAAGGCTGCTCCGGAGACCCTGCGTCTGTAGCGTGTCTAGCGGCACTAGCTTTAGAGTGTGGTCCGGCAGGTGCTTCCACTAGTTGGCGTCCTCTTAGGCTCAGTCGTTCTTTCTTGCAGAGCCCAGCGCACTGTGCTCTCTCAGGCCTCTTGGGTTCAGGTTAATGTAGGTTAGTCAAGTGATTTTGTAAACCTTTCGCAAAGCGTTTTCTGTGATGCCAAGAGTGGCGTATAGCAACATTGGACTCTTCTGACTCAGGACACTTAAACTTTGGATACCCTGGGGCTTGAAACCTTGCCGTAGATTAGTTACTATTGACAGGGATGTCGGGAAGATGGGGCTTTCTTCTGTAACACCGTGCATTTGGAGGTGTTACTCTTTAGGGAATCAACTTTCTTGGTTTTTCTCTCTGTTGCCTTCCAGGTCATTCTGATGCTCACCACAGACCTAGATGGAGAAGATGAGAAAGACAAGGGGGCCCTAGACAATCTGCTCTCCCAGCTTATCGCGGAGCTGGGCATGGATAAACGGGTACCAGCTAGGAGTCGTGCTGTGGGCGGGGCTGGCAGGGGCCGCTCGGTGCTTCCTGCTCAGAATAATTCGCCACCCTCGAGGGCTCCCACCTGCTGAGGGCGCCACTCTGTCTAGCACTGCTCTGCCTGCTCTGGCCTAGTCTGCCTTTGGATCTGGGACATAGATCAGGAACAGGACAGCCTCCTTAACCCTCGGAGGCTGTTTTTCTCCTCGTAGACTTTTTTAGCTCTACGTGGTGAGATCATTAAGTTAATTGTTTCTACCTTAATACGGCTTCCTAAGTCCTTAAGGTGCTGGGTCGCAGGTAGAGCCCACGGGTACATTGGACCTTATTCTGTGTCTGATTCCATCTGAGGGTCATGCGGTGCTTGCTGGCTTGAGGGACTGTGACTCAGCTGCTGGCTGCCTACAGTAAGTGCGCCTCTGGGTTCTGCTCCTGCCCGCAGGACGTCTCCAAGAAGAACGAGCGCAGTGCCCTGAATGAGGTCCACCTGGTCGTGATGAGACTCCTCAGTGTCTTCATGTCCCGGACCAAGTCCGGGTCCAAGTCTTCCACATGCGAGGTGTGTTTGCTTTGAGTCTAGGGGCGTGGGGAGTTCTCTGGTCGGTACTTGGGCCAAGGACAGAGGTGATGGTTCGCTGTTAGATTAGGCATCGTTACCTGGACAGTTAAGATTCTAAGCTGTCACCTCTTCAAGAGCAGAGACTCCACCTTTTCAGAATCCTTCCAAGCCCTGATCTTTGCCAACAGTCCCTGCGTGGAGGGGTTAAAGGGTTTAGAAGTTCTGTTACTGAAAAGCAGGGCCTGTTCTGTAAGGCGCAGAGGGGCGAAGAGGATTCCCCTCCTGAGTGTTGCTGTAAGGTAAGGTAATAGAGCAGAGAGAAAGCATCGTGTGCTGCTGGAGAGGAGATTAACACAAAGCAGAGAAGGTGGAAATGGAGGCTGAACTGCATCCAATCTTAATGAGCTTATGAGCTGTGGGGTTTGCTAGGATTTGCAAGGCTCTCCTAATGGTTTTATTTACAGTAGCTTTTCTCCTACTTTTTTATTCATGTGATCACTCACCCTGTCTCTTTTGGAAGGTGATTCTATGGGAAGAGCCCCTATCAGGAGGGTGGGATTGTTAAGAAGTATCCATAGTAGAACGTTTTCTCTCTTTGAAATGGCCTGCTTTCTCGATTGCCCAAAGGAAAAGAGAAAGCCCATCTCCTCCAGGTGCAAAGGTTGTCAAATCCTTGCCTCCTTGGCCTCTGGGATGTGTGTGGAGGTTACAGTTAAGAGCTGATTATTTCTTTGTTTTCTCTTACCATTTGGTTGTTCAAAAGAGTAGGGAAAATATTTGAATTAGTCTGCAAACTTTTAATTAAGAGATTGAATAACCCATTTCGAGACTATTGTATGCTGCTTACCTCAACACTTCGCTGGGCTTCACCCATTTTACAAGCATCCTTACCTTCTCCCCATTCTTTCTTCTTCCCAGTCATCGTCCCTCATTTCCAGCGCCACAGCAGCAGCCCTGCTGAGCTCGGGGGCTGTGGACTACTGCCTGCACGTGCTGAAGTCCCTGCTGGAATACTGGAAGAGCCAACAGAGTGATGAGGAGCCTGTGGCTACCAGCCAGCTGCTGAAACCACATACTTCTTCATCTCCACCCGACATGAGCCCATTCTTTCTCCGCCAGTATGTGAAGGTGAGCTCTGTCCTTCATCCTGAGCATTCTCCTCCTGCCCCTCGGGAGCAGAGCTGAAGGAGCTGCAGGAGGCAGCCTGGCTTCTTTGATGGGTCCTACTCTCAACATGACTTGAGAGATTGCCACTTCCTCCAGTCTCATGCTGAGGGTCTGACTCTTGCCACTGTGATCCTGAGGACCTGAATGAGGTCAGACAGAGCCTCTCATGTCAAGTTCTATAGAAGAAGATGAGAAGCTATGCGGCGACATTGTCAGCAGTAGGTTGTTTCTCCATGTGTATGTCAGATACTGTACCCCGTGTGTGTCCCTCACCTTTCCCAGTCGTAAGAGCCTCTTTAGTTAAAGCGGTCACTTAGTAGTCACCAAACTGGGGAAGTTCTGTCCAACTTCAGTGGCCTCAGTGTGTACATCTGGAAAATGAGGATACACGTCATGTGTACTTGTAGGGTCACTGAGAATTCACAGACAGTGCTGACACACCAGTATTCATGAATGTTGGTTGTTATTTCCACTTTATTCCATTGACCAAATGGAATGGAGCTGGATGGGTTGGGTTACCCATCTAACTGCGTTCTCAGAACTGTGTTGGATGTTGCAGGAAGTTAACAGGCATAAAATGTGACTCTGATCATGTCCCTCTCTTTTTATGACCCTTTGGTAGCTTTCCATAACTTTTAGGCTGAACAGTTCTTTGAAGATGAACTACCCACTAGACTCTAATTTGTCACCTGCAACACCCCTGTGTAAGCCCAGCGAATCCTTGTGTTTCCCCAGATGCGACATGCTGCCTTGCACATGCTGTCTCTTCTGAGATTCCTTCCTGTCTCTGCATCCCTCCCTTTCCACCTCTAGTTAGTTCGTAGTCCTCCTTCAAGACCCGGCTCAAGCATTGGATGCTTGGAACGGTTTCCCCCAGCACATCCTTCTCTGCCATCAGATCTAAGTAAGATACTTTCCCTGGGTCCCCAGAGCGCCTGGGGCTCACGTAGAGCCCTGCTGTGCACTGTCAGCGAAGACATTTCCTGTGCCCACACCCCGAGTTCAGCACAGAGCCGGTAAATAACTGGCGGCTGCATGTGTGAGACAAACTGTGCCCCGAACTCCTGGCGACATCCCCAGGGGCCGCACAGCTGGCAGGAGAGCTGGTGTTCCGTGTCCTCAGGTCTCAGCGCTCTTGCGTCTGTGTGGTGAACTAGCATCTTGGCTGAATTTAGTGATCCTGGCCCCTTGCTTTACGGAGTTCTTGCTATTATAGAAAGTTTTTGTTCTAGGGAACGGAATATATCTCTCACTGAAAGTTAGAAGTCTTTCTCCACTTCCGCTCTACCGTTTCTCCGTTCTAACCCCATTTTTCATGTAAGCAGAGTACAATCAATCCAGTGTTAAAAGTCATCAAGTGAAAAGTTAAGACTTTTCAGAGCAGTGAGCTCTGGTTCCTTTGAACCTTTGCATGTAATTAAGTTGCCTCCCGAGCCTGTGGCTTTGCTGGGTTATAAACTTAAACTGTCAGTGACGGCTCCGACTTTGAAAGGCTCCATTTGCCGGCTTCATCAGAAGGGGTGCTTATGAGCTGCAAGCCGGTTTCTTTTCCTGTCTGTGGTCGTGAGAAGCGGGCTACGCATATTCTCACGCAGCGTTCTTCCCCCAGGGTCATGCTGCTGATGTGTTTGAGGCCTATACGCAGCTTCTGACAGAGATGGTGCTGAGGCTTCCATACCAAATCAAGAAGATTGCTGACACCAATTCTCGAATCCCACCGCCGGTCTTTGATCATTCGTGGTTTTACTTTCTCTCGGAGGTAAGTGCAGGTCCCCAGCAGGGTTCCAGTCAGTGAGAGGACAACTGAAGCCTCATGTGATCCTCCTCGCTCAGAGTCCCTCTCGCTACTCAGGTCTTGTCCCTCTGGAGTCTGCTGTGGTGAAGCTGTGGATGGAACACAGCAAAGCAAGCCATCCACTTCAGCTAACTTTACTGAGAGATTTTTTTTTTT